>JAUMHQ010000059.1:26456977-26467640 GCA_032361165.1 Enteromius paludinosus
CATTAAATGACTACCAGACTGCCACGGTTAAAGTAAAAAATCTTCGTTTTTGTTCTGCTGAGGAAACAAAGTCACCTTCATCTTGGATGCCCTGGGGGTCAGCAAATAAACATCCAATTTAAATTTTTGGGTGAACTATCCCTTTAAATTTTCAATCATTGCTCTTCATCATATGTTATTAATCATAACACATCCTGGCATGTCAGAGAAAGCCGTTTCACAGTTTTAATATTTAATATATTTAATACAGTATATTTCTATTTTCTCTCTCCTCAGGCTGCTGAATGCAGTGGCAAACTCTTCATCTTTCAGTCCTCCATCCCAACGGCAGAGGCTCCAGGAAAACTGAAAAACAGAGATGACAGAAAACTAGTGGGTACAGAAAAGGAGAAGGTAAATATTTGACTTAATTAAATTGAAGAAAAAAGGCCTTAAAGTCTTACTTAAGTCTGTAATTCATCTTTCCAATACTTAAGGCCTTAAAAAAGACTTAACATAAAATATTGTTTGCTCTGCACAAAATGAATATCATATTCACTTTTTAGTTTTATTTCATAATGCATGATGCAGATAAAAAGTCATATTTTTAGGTGGTACAGTACAGTATGAAAACTTGTTGTTTTTCGGAGCCAAATATTAGTTCTTGTTAACCATGAACATGAACAAACTCTGCAAAACCACACATGAATTCTCTTTCAATATCATGAAACACTTTTTGCAAATCTTACATTGTTAGTATGGCAAAGATGTTTACAAATGTTTGCTTTTGAGATGTGTTTTGTGATTTGTTTTGCAAGAAATGTGAGGCATTTCGAGTTTTGTGCGTGCAATTCTTGGATTTGTGTAAAGTTTTGAAAAAAAGAGGCACATTTTTGAAAATGTATGCAAGCAGTATAAAGTAATGGATATCTGTTGAAAGCTTTTTATTTATTTGTTTTGTCTTAAAAATGACAAAATCATAAACTGAATGATGATTTGTGTGTGTGTTGTCAGACTCTGTTCCAGCCTCAGCGGGGTGTGTATGAGCAGCTGACTAAAGACTGTGTGGCACAGGGCTGTTGTGTCGACCTCTTCTTGTTTCCTAATCAGTTTGTGGATATAGCCACGATGGGAGATGTGCCGTCACACACAGGTGGCTCCATCTACAAGTACAGCAACTTCCAGGTACTCTTAATGTGCTCGTACTGAAACACAGATGCTGTGAGTAGGATGCAGAATAGAGGCTGAAGTGTTGTTATACTGCCCTCTTGTGGTCAGACCTCAAAGCTTTATTTCTCTCTTATGAGGTGGAGATGAATGGTCAGCAGTTTCTCAGTGACCTCAGGAAAGATGTGGAGAAGTCCATCGGATTCGATGCCATCATGCGTGTCCGTACTGGCACAGGTATTAACCAATTAGAGAAAAGTACACTAGAATATGTAAATCTATACATACCATATAAATGATCATTTAAAAGTTTGTGGTTAGTATTTTTTTTACTTTTGTCTGAATGTGCTCGTTTTTAATAAATGTTTGTTTGATTAAATAAATGTAGCCTTGAGCGTAGACAACGTAAGAAATCTTCCCCGGACCGTTTGAATGGTAATGCACTATACACGCTTTTGTAATCTCTCTGTGCTCCTTATCCTTCAAGGCTTCAGGGCGACAGATTTCTTTGGTGCCATATACATGAACAACACTACAGATGTGGAAATGGCCGCAGTGGACTGCGAGAAGGCCGTGGCGGTGGAGTTTAAGCATGATGACACTCTCAGCGAGGAGTCTGGAGCTGTGATGCAGGTCTGTCCACAATACAAAAGGAAAACTTAAAGCAAGAAAACAGGTCACATGTTGAGCTCAGGACAGTCAAAATGTGTTTTATTGGAACGTCTGGCATGTTGTTTGATGCCGAACTCTTGGTAACTGGTGTGCATTTGAGTCCTCGTTGAACCGTTTTGTTGGAATTGATTTGCTGGCAGGAGCAGCACAAGTGAGCTTGTTTTCTCTGTTTCCCAGTGTGCTCTGCTCTACACCACCATCGGTGGACAGAGGAGGCTGCGAATTCACAACCTCAGTCTGAACTGCAGCTCTCAGCTCTCTGAACTCTACAAAAGCTGTGAGACAGACGCCCTCGTCAACTTCTTCGCCAAGTCAGGTGACCGCCTTACCGCCTCTTACAGAAATAGACGTGAAAACGTCATGTTGTTACAGATTTACTACTGTACATTAGCAACATAATGCTGATGTAAACATCATTTTAAATGTAAATTAAACACTTGCTTACTAGAAGTATTTTTAAATCTGATCTCACTATTATTTCTTTAATTTTTAGACTGATTTTATAGAAACCAAACAAGCTCAGTCTTTTCCAATTATGGGCTTATTTATTATTATTATTATTATTATTTAATAATATATTTAGCTTTTTTTCTCTGTTCTAGTTTTTAGTCATATTATTACTTTAAATAAGACATTTTATTTTTAAATAGACATTTCATTTCTATGTTATTAATTGCTTTTTTTATATTTATAGAGATTTGTATTAGTTTTATTTATTGCTTTTAGATAGATTTGTTGGCAACACTTTATTTTAACGTGTCCTTGTTACACACTTTACATGTACATTATAATAACTATTAATTGTGCATGATTACATGCAAGTAGCCCTAAGCCAAACCCTAATCCTAAACTTAACCACACAGTAAGTATATGTAGTTAATTAATATTACTTTAATGTATAATTCCACAGTAACAAGGACACTTTCAAATGAAGGGTAACATCTTATTTTAGGTGTTCTTGTTACAAGTTACATTATATTTACTATTATAACAACAATAAATTATATTGCAAGTAAATCTAAGCCAAACCCTAATCCTAATACTTGTGGTGAATTAATATTACCCAGTATTTAAATGCATAATTATGCTGTACAAGGACACCTTAAAATAAAGTGTAAGGCATCTAAACATGTAGAGTATGTTGCGCTCATGGTTTTTCAAGTGAGTGATTGTGGTGGATGTTGTCATCCTGCAGCTTATCGGGCCATGCTCAACCAGCCGCTGAAGACGGTGAGGGAGATCCTGGTTAACCAGACGGCTCACATGCTGGCCTGCTACAGGAAGAACTGCGCCAGCCCCTCAGCAGCCAGCCAGGTCAGTGACACACTTCACACATATAAAAACATCTTCTCTCACTCTATTAATGCTTACATAACATCTGTGACCCTGGAGCACAAAATCAGTCATGGGCATCAATCAATCAAAATAACATCCATTCATTGTAGAATTTAAAAGAAAAGAAAAAAAAGAATGTTTTATTCTATTTATTTCTTGATTTGTTAAACTCTTTAAACTTATTTTTAGTTGTCAAGACAGCATTTCGAATTTTCTTTAATGTAATTTTGAATCTAATATTTACATTTTATTTCAACTTTATTTGAATAAAATATTAATTGTAGTTTTAGTTACCAATAACAACTCTGCTGTGGAGAAACCATTTTTCAGTATTTTTATTTGTATCCTCAGTTTTAGATCTGTTTGTCTCTGCACCCTATCTATTCATATTTTAATTATATAAAATAAATTCATATAATTATCTCTGCACTGCACTTTAAGCACAACAGACAACTCCCTGGCAGATAAGTACCATTTCCATAAAGTTTTTACACAATGCAAAGTGTAAATCAATAGGCGTATTGGGAAAAGAAAAAGAAAATTGCTTCTTATTTAACTGCACAAATGCCTTATTTTTGCTTGATTTGTGTGAAGTGACCGTTCTTCTTGAACATTTGGTCCTGCAGCTAATCCTGCCCGATGCGATGAAGGTGTTTCCTGTCTACATGAACAGTCTGTTGAAGACTCCGGCTCTTGTGGGCAGCACTGAGCTCTCCACGGATGAACGGGCCTTCCACAGACTCCTGGTCAGTGCGATGGGAGTAGAAGAAACACAGGTCCTGCTCTACCCACGCCTCGTCCCACTGGTCAGTTACTCACAGTCTCTCTCACTCACATCAAACCCTGAGCACTAGAGCTTATGCGTTCACTCTCTCTCTCTCAGCACACTGTGGATGTGTCTAGCGAAGCCATCCCGGCTCCGGTCCGCTGCTCTGAGGAGCGTCTCAGCGAGTCCGGCATCTTCTTGCTGGAAAACGGGCTCTCAATGTTCCTCTGGCTGGGACAGGCCTGCCCACCTGACCTCATCCAGAACCTCTTCAATGTGCCCTCTCTAGGCCACCTGTCCTCAGAAGGGGTATGACACACTGCTTTCATAATACAGTTTTATTATTTATTTATTTATCAATTCCAGTACTGAAAATAAATAAATAAATAAATATACAATTGTAACTTTTTTTCATTGCTAGTAGATTTGACAATTAATTGCACAGGAATGACAATGGACACCTATTGTGTATCGTTAAATGCAATTAAATACTGTATGAGGAAGAACATCTGACCATTACTGAAAAGTGTCACGCAATTGCAAATAGTTTGATAGGGACCTAGAAATAATACATTTTCTTTTTAGTATTTAAAAAACAAAAAATCATTTCATCACATTGTTTACATATTACAAAATGCAAAATATATTTCCAGGTTTAAATTTGAGTCTCTGACGTCATGGGGTCTCACCTGGGAGAGACCTCTCTGATTCTTTGAGAACAAGCCAGTCGGGATTGGCCGATGAGAGCACGCCAGCCACTCCCAGCGCATACGGTATAGAAGATGGCGGCGTGTCTCACCAGTCAGATTTTTGCTTCGGAGCTGAAGTTTACCTGCTGTTCGAGATCTTCGATCGGAGTGTTCCTGCGTATCCAGCGGAGAGACTGAGCTGGGTGCACTATCACGTTCGGTCCTCCCCTGGGCAGTCCTGGTCTAAAAGAGCACATTTCTAACAGCTGGATGGTCGTTAAGCATGTCCTCTGGGATGTCTTTTTGACCGTGTGCTTCTGTATGCGGGAGTTTCCTTACCTCTGAGGACGGCCATGATTGCTGTTCGAATGAAGGCCCCATTTCGTCCCGTGGCGATCCCAGCGTCTCTTTTGATGCTCTGGAAGAGGATGTGATGTCTCTCGCTGTGTCAAAGGAGGGCCTTTAGTCAGCTTCGGATGAGGAGTAAACTGAGAAGCTCCCTGCAGTGGTGGCTGCCCAGAAAGAATCCAACGCCGAGATGGCGGCCATGTTCCTCCGGGCCGCTGAAAGCACTGGCTGGAGGTGGTTTCCCCAACATCCCCTGAGCACTCAGGGTGGGGACGATTGGTCTCTTAGCTCGGTGCATGATTCTCTGTCGTCCTCTGATTCTCTGACTTTCTTCTGGAGGTTCATGAGGAGCTCTTTAAAACATGGTCGCCTCCGGTCTATAAACAGCTTCTCCCTTCTCGCTACTCTTGATGCCGAGTGGCCAAGAGACGCGCGGGGAATTCTCAGAGTGGAGTGTGCGATTACAGTGCACTAGTGCCTGCAAAACGCTACTGCCTGGATGAATCACCTGCGTCTCCCATCCAAGGCCTGTAGGCTGTCATCAGCTCTCACTGACAAAGCTTACCGTCACTCCAGCGATGCGTGATTCTGTTATCCTGCAGTCACTATGACGTTATGCGATTTGGCTGACATTTTGGGCCAATGCGCTAACATAGCATCACGAGGGTAGTTCTGACTGTAGGTTGATGCAGTCAAAGGTCACGGAGCGGTCCTTTGGTGAGGTGATGTCCAGCAGCGTGGTCCATCTCTGGCTGTACCTGACGCAGATGAGTGACAGAGACAAAGTGCGCTTTCTTACAGTGTTGATAATTTTGCTCAGCAGTTCTTAGCAGTCCGAAATCAGATGGAGGCCATCAAACACATCTTACCCCGGCATGATGCTAAAGCACTGGGTGCCGTGCCTCCATCTGGCCATCGCCGAGGGAGCCCCTGGCGGCTTTTACAACAGCTCCACCCCCGGCAGCTAGGAAGGAGGTAATACCTCAGTCCGTCTCGTGAGACCGCGAAGCAGGCCTGACACGGGCCGCCCTGAGATGAAGGAAACTGTTCTTTGAATGACCCCTACAGTACATCTGTACCTCCAGCCTCGGGGGTAACACATTCTCTCATATGTGCGAACCTCATGATTGGTTTGTTGCCATATTACTGAAGGATCCGTACTTCCACGTCTCGATTTACCTCGAATTACCTTCGGTTTGCCTTCGATGGTCAGGCGTACCAGTACAAGGTTTGGGCTGGCCCTGTCTTTGAACCTTTACCAAAGTAGCACCCTCTTTGGATACAAGGCATTCGGATTCTCAACTATCTCGACGACTGGCTTATTCTAGTCCATTTGAGGGGCACAGGGATTAAATGCTCTAGCACCTCAGTCATCTAGGGCTTCGTTTCAACTGCGAGAAGAACAAACTCTCTCCTGCGCAGGGTATCTCTTTCCTCGGTCTGGAAATGGACTCGGTCAACATGGCGCTTGGTCTGTTGCATATGAGATACAAGTACGCCATTCCCCCACTGAGCCTCCTTGCACAGACCCTCAGTTAAGGTTGGCCAGAGTAGCCTTGACTGTGCCGACGGAGAGGCATCCTTCACCCTCCTTGGCCCTGGCATCTTGTTCCACGGCTTCTTCCCGACGTGTTCTCTTGATTGGGTCCAGTTCCGGTTTCTAGCCATCCAGTCCTGGGTGCTCCATCCCCAACTTGCATATCCAGGCCCCCTGTTGGGCCCACTTCTGGTCCGCAGGGCGTTGGGATAGTCATATTGGACAGCCTCCGATTGGTCCCGCTTATGCAGGCGCTTTCCTTATGACCTAACGTCATAGTGACTGACTGAAAGGGAATGTCTTGGTTACGTATGTAACCCTCATTCCCTGAAGGAGGGAACGGAGATGTTACGTCCATCCTGTCATGAACCTGAGGCCTGTGCTGAGGTGGCCGGTTACGATCAGCTCCTCAGCAAGAACCCGAATGCTGTATTTTATATACCTGTATGCACTGGGAGTGGCTGGTATCCCGATTAGCTTGTTCACAAAGATCAGAGCCGATTGGTCTCCCAGGTGAGAACTCATGACGTCAGTCAATGATGTAATGTCTCCGTTCCCTCCTTCAGGGAACGATGTAATCCCAGATTTTCTTGGCCTGTTTTACAAAGTTTCACAAAAAAAAAAGATATCTTATTATTCTTTTAATACATTATGCCACTTTTATCCAGATAAGGGTTAGCATAAGATTTCACATAGATATAACTGGTAGGTAAACTATTTCTATTTTAAAGTGGTATAGCATTTGGAATGAAATTGGATTATATATGTTTGTGTTGCTTTGATCAAGGAGCTGTTTTTTTCCAGTTTTTCTCATCATATGAGTAACATCATAGCTGCAATGATAACTCTTGGATTACACTTGTCTTTCAGCCGACATCATTACCTGTGCTGGATAATGCTTATTCCAGGAAGATCCATTCAATCATCTCCAGCATTTCACAGCAGAGGGCTACATCCATAAAGGTATAGCTCACCTTATAATACCATTTATTGATTTTTTTTATTTTCTTTTTAAAGAATAAACCAATCCAATGTATAATTGACATTTGAGGCTTAAAACTAAAAAAGTGAAAAAGTGTTTTCAGTTAGTGTTTTTAGCTTGTTTATGTTCATATAAAATTACAATTTCGAGGGAATAATCGACAATTGTGATTTTTTTTTTTAATTATCTATCGATTTAAACATATTAAATGTTATATATAATAAATCAATTATTTTATTTAGCAAGGAATCAATGCTGTTTATTTAAATATTTTATTCACACAAAAAGGTATCAAATTTTCCCACAGAGTAAGTAGCATACTTTTTCAATTGAAATGATAAAAAGAAAATGTTATTGTGCAAAAAATTCGAAATGCTTTCTTAAGGATCATGTGAATAAATTGCATTTAAAAATATATTACTTTATAGTTTTGTTCATCGTTATTCATGTTAGTTGATACATTAACTGACATTAAATAATGGAGCCTACGTGTAAAGACTATCTAATTTATCATTTTTAAATATTAATAATAATAATTATTTTTAGTATTAATAATATTTCACAATATTGATATGATTTACAGTATTTATTCAAATAAATGCAAGCCTTGGTGAGACTTTAAAAAAAATATTACAGATCTATATAAATGTTTTTCTTCACGTGTCATCACTCAGAGGCTCAGTGTTCTGTCTGGTCTGAGATCAGTGTGACTGATGTGTGTCTCTCTGTGCAGCTGCTGATAGTGAAGCAGAAGGACAGAGCCGAGATGATGTTCCGTCAGCACCTGGTGGAGGACAAGGGACTTCACGGTGGAGCGTCTTACATGGACTTCTTGTGCTACGTCCACCGCGAGATCAGGCAGCTGCTTACTTAACGCACACACACAGATAAAAGAGTCACAGCGCACAGTCCTCTTCTCATATAACCTCTACTGCTGCCTATGATATATGACCAAACTCTTTCTGCAGTTGAGTGTGAACGTTCTGCTTAATTCCTCAGTGTCTGACAGGAGAGAATTGGGTGTTTAGAACGAACACCTTCAAATACACCACATCTCCCTGTTCGGAGGAGCCATCATATTGAGAGATCATCTCAATGATTTTCTTAAGTCACACCCCCAGATTACATTTACCAAAGGGAAACGTTTTGAATCCTTAATGCAGCAAAACCAATAAAATGGGCTCATAATGTCTGGATTTAAGTGGGAAAACAGTGTTTTCAGATGAAACATCTGTGCAGTGTCTATTAAATTAATAGACTGATTTGTGGCTGGATATATAAAGTACAAAACACTCTCTATCTTTTTTTTTCATTTTATGACTTCAGGGATAAAAAACATCACACAAAACTGAATTCTACTCATGTACGCAAATTGTCTTGCTATTGCATTGCTTTGTCTGCTATCCCCCCCCACCCCCAAGTAACATCTTTGTCTTAATTTTTTTACCTAACTGTATTTTGCGTATCAGTACTTCAAAAATGTTTATAGGGCACCACTTTTTAACATTCCTGTCCATAAAATGAACTAGACTTTTTTGTAGTTAAGAGTTTAACTATTAGACCTTCAAAGAAAATATATCTTTAAAAAAAATGATAATAACTGAAGGTTTATTAAACATGGAACATCCCTTGATTTTTTTTTTTCTTCATTCAGTTTTGTTCTTTGAAACATTTCCAGTCTGTTTTTTTTAATATGAGCAATTATTATAATGAATTTGCCTTATTTTTTCTGACTTTTAATGGTACATCTCTGCACCAATACTGTATATTTTCTTACAGTTTGAGAGGGATTATAAGTACTCGTAAGCGACTATACCTCAGGTCACATGCATCTAGTCTTTGTACCTGTTCATTAGTGCTTTGGAAACAAAATGTGTGGTTCTTTGTATTGAACACAGAAAGGATTCATTTCTGGAAGCTGAAGGCGGCCTGTCATGTACATTTCAATATAAAACCTTTATACAGCTGTTAAGCTGTTACACCTTTTGAATAAAGGTGTAGGTCCCTGTTAACCTTGAAAGTCGACTGTATTTGTTTTGTGTGTATTTTTCTAAACTCCACACATACATACACTAAACTCAGTTGTCAGTTCACCTTTTAGTGTTTGATCCTGTTCTGTACCTACATAGTTCAGTAATATACAGGAGATTATAATTCAGGTAGGCACAATCACATTTCCAGGAATTCTATGCATCGTGTACTGAAATGAACATCTAGTATTCGGTGATGTATTTAAACCTATATCAGTATGGAAGGCAGATGTGGCCAAAAGTCAGACCATGTGAAACTGAATGGTCAGTGCACATTATTCACATCTGGTACTGTATGTGTAGACGAGCACACACAGACTTTATGTAAGATTTCAGTTTTCACTTTGTTTCTTTAATACTTGTAAAGACGCAGTTTTAATGCATTAAAATGGCAAATTTAAATGTGTCCGTCAACACGCACATTCTAATCACGTTTGAACGTGTAATACTGTTAATGCATGTAATAAGTTTACCCATGTTAATACTTTAGTTCCCTCCTGCATTGCTTTACTGATGTGTAAAACTTTTATAGCTAAGAAAGAACATTGAACATAACAAATCATAAGCCCTGTATGCACGAAAAAATAAATAAATGCATGCACGGTGTACCATTACAACATCTTTCATGCATAAACATGACACTGACACATGAACAAATATAAATCAACGTACCAAAGTTTAGTGCCAAATATTTAAATACAGTCTTAAATACAGCAGTTTCCTTGGCTGCTGTGCATGTTTTCACATTAACGTGGACAAACAATGCGCTTTGAAATTTTATGTGTGTTCTGTTTAAAAAACTTTTTTCACCATCCATCTTCCATATATCAGTTTTGTGTTTCTTTAGTGTGTGTAGTGTTGCCAGATTTTGCTTTACAAAACAAACCAAAACAGGAATAAGAATAAGCCCCATAATAAACTTAAATCCAATAGAGGTTTATCTTGGAAATAATACCTAAAAATTTAGTTAATAAGCCTAAAGACACATCACTTATAATTAGTGGATACGGCAACACTTCAAGAGTTTCAACAAACAGAACATGGTGGTTTAGTTAAATCTACCCGAACAAGTGTTTGGTGCTACAGGTCCTTTTCAAAAAAATTAGCATATTGTGATAAAGTTCATTATTTTCTGTAATGTACTGATAAACATTAGAC
>JAUMHQ010000059.1:26509450-26521162 GCA_032361165.1 Enteromius paludinosus
TATATATTTAATATTAATAATAATATATATAATATAATATATAAAAAAAAAAATTCCCAAAAAATGATTGTCCACTGAAATATCAGAAAGTGATAAAAACATACTGCACATGTACAAAATGTCATATACGGTCAGTGACCAGAAGTAATAAAGTTCTCACGCTGTCAATTTTAATAGCGAAATATCTCACCACTGGTGCATCCAGGTTGCACTCAAACAACATATTTTGAAGCCATTCAAAAACGATTGCAAAATTTCTGCCATCTTTGCATGACAGCGATACGATTGTAAAAAAGTGAATCAACACAACACACAAATTAATTTTCTGTAAGTTAAATTAATATCTTATACTATACAACACTGCATGAGAAAATGTGAACAAATTTGCTAAATGCCCTGCAACTCTGCAATACAAATTCACAGATATAACGCATTTCAAAATCTTTACTACGCATGCACTCTTTACCCTTTTTCTAATGTTATTTCAGTTCCAAATCCTCCATGCCTACACAACAACAGAAAGTGTGCCTACATTTCTTTGGCTTCATGTTTTATCTTCAGCGGAACACAAAAGCAGCTGCGCTATATTAGAAGTCCTCTATGAAGATTTTCAGATTGTGCACATTTCAATTTCCTGTTTTGCTGAAGTGTACGCTCATTTTTTGTTCAGTGAGAACCTCTCTCTCTTGTCATAAGCAAACAGATTCAAACGTACGAGGAGTTGATGTTTGATGTATTCAGTGATTTATGGGAAAGAGCATGTAGTATAAAATATGACTTTTCCTTTTACTGCACACGGCACACTGAAATAAAACCCAACAAAAAAAACCCCATAGCTTTACATTTCAGTAAAAAATTGCTGGTATTTTACAGTTAACTAGTGACACGCTGATTTAAATAACCTTTGAAGTCAAATTTTCTTGTAAAGGTTTTATGATGAATCACTTTTGTAAGACGCATCCAAGTCTGCTAAATGATATGCATTGGAAATGTGCTCAACTGCTGGATGACTGCACAAGTTTTCATGGGGAAATTAATATCATTGAAAAATAGTAACCATGAGAACTTATGATCAGACCTGTTAACATATGTTTTATTTTCATTTTTATTAATGTTAGCTAATAAAAAAATGCAACTGTTTATTTTTAGCACGTTAACTCAAGTCATTAGGCTAGTGAATGCAAATAATTACATGAACTGAAATGAATGCATGCTTTAGAAGTATTTTTATTGTTAGTTAGTCTGTTAAAAAAATTAACTTTATTGCAAAGAGTCACATATAATTCAGTTAATCTGCGATTTCTTTTACTTTAAGCCTTTAGTTCTTAAATCACACACGACTCCTGACAGCTTCACTTAAACACTTTACAAATTGTCCCCAAAGCTATATTTCTACTGCCTCACAATCCTTTCACTTGTCTTTCCTAGAACATCCACATACAATTACTTTATACGTTTGGAAACACATTTGCTACACCAGACAGCATCTGCACGGCACAGACTCTGCTTCTCTCTCGCTCTTACCCTCAGAGAAGTTGATAAGCCCCAGCAGATGAAGCAGCTTGAGCGAGGCGCACACGATCACCACGATGCCGAGCGTCTGCAAACCCTCCGTTTCCCACATGGTGCTCACGGCAACCCCCAACTCCTGGTCCTGCTCCTGCTCATGCCACCTGTCTGACTCTCCCGACCCCGCGCCAAACCCCTCCTCGCTCCGGTTCGCTCCCGCCGCCGGCGCGCACCGGCCGGGCAGCCCGAGGCACCCACGTGGCGCTGCGCTCCAGTTCCGCTGCAAATCCAGCCTGGGAGGCTGAGCTTCTCCACTCGGGGTCCGAGTCTCCCCACACAGAAGAGTTGTGAAAGATGCGAGTGTAAGTTTGCAGTGTGAGGGTTCAGTGAGGGGAGGAGGATGAGACAGAGAGAGAGAGAGAGAGAGAGAGAGATGAGGGGAGGGAGGGAAATGAAAGGAAATGAGGAGACCGGTGCGAAATTATAGAGGAAAAGTGTGAAGGAAAAGTAATGTTCAGTCGCTTTCTCTTCCTGTCCTCATTTCCTTCGCGTAAAACCGGTTTAATATAATTCTCACCTAATTTACACCGCTGATACCGACCGGCGTGTCACGTGATCTGTACTTCAGCACAACATGCTGTTTAAACCAGAGCAAAAATCAATGCGTAATGAACTCATCCTTTAAACGCTTTGACGGTGCATTTATTTGCACGACGTCTATACTGTAGGAAACCTGCAGCATCGATTACACGATTGAGGGGGAACGTCAATAAGCTAAAGTGCACTCGCTAAATGAGCCTTAAAGGGACAGTTCACATTAAAATTCCCACGAGTAATATTTCAATTCCTTCTGAAGCCATGTTTTTTTTTTTTTTTTAAGTTTTGCATTAGAAACCTTCTGAATTTTAAATCAACAATCAAAACAAATCTTTCATACTTCATTTTCTTGAATGTCTAATTCTATCTTAAATAGTATTTTTTTTTTAAACATTTAATCTCCAACTGTACTTGTAGTTTATATTATTGCATGAAAATTGATTGAAAAAAATCACTTTTAAAACATTGTTTAAATCATTATTTGAATACTATTTAAGAAGTACACTTCTTTTGATTTGTTGACTATATACTAATTTGCATGTAAGGTACCTAATAATAATGTTAAATGTAGATTTATTCAACATTACATTTAAAGTTACTATATTGAAAATATACAAAGCTGCAACTTTATCATTATAAATGTGTATTTACAAATATATACATGACACAAAATTCTGTAAAAATTAAATTAAAGTGCATGTTAATTATCTTAAATGCTTCGGGCAGGAAACGCATGGGGGTAATTATGAAATTACATATACCAATATACTTAAATCCTACTTAAGTCAGAATGATGATACATTTCTGCTAATAGCATTTAATATAAATTAAAAATATAATACAATTTAATTTGTAATTGACATGCAAATAAATGTCTATACACATCACATACATTCATATATTATTTATTTATTTATTTATTTTTATAATATTCTTTTTAAATACATAATGAAAGGTCCATATGGAGATTCTTCACAATTACAAAAAAACATCAGCAGAAAGGTATGGCATAAGACCTTTTAAACAAGTTTTTTACATTTTCAACTTCCCTTTAGGAGAGAAAAAACAATTCAGTGCAGAACTCTTTATAACTTAGAACTGCTGAGACTGGTCTGTATTTACTTGGCTTCAGCACATTGTAACGTCCTGAAAACCTCTGTCAATGCCCCTTCCCTAAAAATGCATGACTACTGCCACCTTCTGGGCCAACGCATTGAGCTTCAGCTGAGAGATGTCAAAGGATTGTGACATTACACCAACACTTCAGTTTCACAGTCTTCCAAGATTTGCATTCGTTATGCAGCATAATTCATAAACAGTGCCATTTGCATGTATTACAGTTAATTCAGCCAAATCTATAACTGCTTAAAGATCTCGTACCAAATGATTTTATTCCTTTTTTGGAGCAAATAATTTAGTGTAGGGTTATTAATGTCGCACATGTAATTATGCAGATTATGCCTACAGCCATTTTTAATTTTGCTCATTGTGTTTTCCCCCCTCCATCTGCCTATAATAGCTTAGTTTTATTAAAACTATGACACTAGCCTTTGGGAATCATTTAGCAACTCAGTTTCTGCCCACAAGGTAAAAAGAAATGTACATGCCATGTTAAATAACAGACACGAAAGAATTCAGCATGCACTCCATTGACAGCTATGGCCATCACCTCCTGTTCGGCGTTGTCTTTCTTGTGACGGTGACGTAAAATGTCAGAGAGGGTTGATGGAGAACCCTTACAGGGCCGTTTTCTTATCTCTGTCGAGCATAGGATGTGTCTCAGATGTGAATGCTCTTTGTTCTTCGATTTCTGTGGGTTATAAAATCGATTCTGGCCAGAGATTACGTATTTCCATTTTACGGTCAAAGCCTCCCGGTCCTGTGGGGACTCTTATCAAGCCTGGCCTGTCAAGCGGAGGGTTATGTGAGGAAAAGCTGTCCTGATTCACACATACTGACATTCAGAGAGGCAAGCCAGGACCTACAACACACACGCTACTCGCAATTCAACTCTTTAACAATACCCTCATTTAAAGTGTCAGAGGTGACCACTCCGTCACATGTTCACACATTATGCAAAGGCACATGCAGGAAAAAAGCTCGTGTGTAAATGAACAGTTCCTCACTTCACTCTGAACCCTATGGGCTTTGATAATCATACTTAGCCTTATCACAGATAAGATGTTTCTCAATGTCATGCAGTGCTATGAGAAAGGTTTCCAACACTCTGTCCAACAACCTTCTTCATTTGCTTTCGGCTAAAGATCATAACCACAGTCCAAAAAGCAGCCCATTCAAAATTCATGACACTGCTAGCTTTATGTTTTCTATAACCAACAAGTTTGCGCAAATGTTCAGTAAAACAAAGCAAAATAGACTGTAATTTGTGCCACAACAACAGCTGTGCCGTGTCTCAGGTAGTGCTATAATTACATGCTTTATGGCAATATTTGCAATACCATAGAACGCAATGTGGGTTTCCAATATTTAGAAAGCAGTGAAATTAGCCCATTATATCCTCGAATCCCCAAAAGCACTGAGCGTGAAATGTAAGCAATTAAAGCCTGTGAACCATGGCGGCCCTGAGCTCTGCTGAATACACAACTGAGGGTGAAATAACAGTTTCTGCCCACAACATACAGATCGCAATGCTTGAGAGAAGTTGTCAGGTGTCTAGAAGTGTCCTCTAATGTGTTTATTAAATCTCAGTACAACATTTTGTAATGGCTCAAGTGGAGGTTTAACTGCCCCCAGTTCAAGAAGGACCCCGGCGGTCCGAATAACAAGCAAGCTTTGTTATATGATGAAATGCAAATGATGCAACAGTCAGCAAGATAAGCATTGTTGTTGAAACTGCTGTTTGATATAAGAGTGTGTGGTTTTGGTCCAGCACTGCCGGCTGATGTGGTTGGAGAGAATTATATTTGTGGCGACTGACTGAGACAGATGGCTTAAAATCGGCTAAAGGAACAAGACGTTTGTCTGAAAACACTGACCTGGACTTCGATCTATCAGTCAACAACTGAAGAACGTGGCAGTTTCCCTGCTTACAGCGTAAATCTGATAGGAATAAGAAAGAATAGTGAACTAAGAATGGATTACTTTTAATACTTTTAATTACCTTTTTCAAGAGTAATCTGAAAACCCACAACCCTAATTTGTATTCATTTGAATAAATGAGAATGAAAGCTTGTTTCTGCCATGGAATATAAAAAGAAAAAGAGTTTTTATTTAACAATTATAATTATTTTCCCTCCTAATTCTGAGAATGAAAGCCTGAATTGTGAGATAGAAACTTGAAATTGCCAGATATAAATAAAATCATAATTATGAGATATATTAAGTAATAATAATAATGATTCTGACTTTGAATTTTTACTTGCAATTGCTATATAAATCCACAATTCTGAGAATTGCGAAATATAAACTTAATAATAAAAAAACAGTTATTTCAAGCAAAAAGAATTGTGAAATAAGTCAGTTTTTCTTTTTTTATTCTGTAGAAATACAGTCTAGATATAAGCTAAGAGTCTAGAGAAGAAACGTCAGGATTATGAGAAAAAAAATATTACTTTGTATTTATTTTATTTATTTATTGTTCTGGAAAAATATATAGAATTCCAATTTTTCTCCTTTTTGTTAACGTTATTTTTCTCAATCTTACCAGAAAAGAAAGACTGCACATTCTAACCGTGTTTAACTGCTAATGGTTAACTATGTGAACTTTTAGGAGGACATTTTGGGTCTCTAAACAAAATGCGCTCAGAAGGGCTTTTGACAATTTGTGTGACAAGACAAATGACTTGTGAAACCAATTGATCCAAAAATCCAATTGTGAAACTCTTCGTGTCGCACCTGGTAAAAACACATTGTTTCTGACGTTTCTAGGACAGAACCATTTGAAGAAAATTACATGGCATTTGATTGTTGTGCTTCAGACAAAAGGACTAAAACCGACGAAGTAGTACAGAGAGACCCAAACAAAGAATGAGAAAGATGCACAGTCTGACATATTACCAACTGGCAACATTTCCAGACAAAAAACCCTTTTATCAGTCAAAATGACAACAGATAATGACTGTGTGTTTTGAGGCTGCTGCTTCAGTCTCTTCATCTGGAGTAATAAATCAAGTTTCACTTTTTAAATATTTCCTCAAACTATTCCAGTGCTACTATTAAAGGGATAGTCCAGGTCACTCCTTTCCTCAGTAGAACAGTAAAGATTTTGATCCGAAACCGTGGTCCTTGGTGATTCCAACCTGGTCTCGTGAAAAATATGTACCTGTGTGAACATAAAAGCTGCTTTTATTTACTTTACTCCACGTTTTGCTGCATTTTCAAAGAGAAAGAGTGGCGCTAAAACACTGGGAAAACACCTGGCACGTTTTTATTACGTTGATATACAGTAGGTTTGTATTGTGGGGGTTCAGAATGGAAATATCCAGGGGCTGTTGCTAGAAGTTAATCTCTATCATGTTGGAAATGTGCCCTACACCAAACCCAACCCTAACCTACCCAATAGTGTTATAAAAACTGATATAAAAAAACATGAGACCAGATAGGGTGATTCATAAATGTAAATCAAAAAAACATAAAGGCAACATGATAGCTCCTGGTTATATAGTGAGGTCTTATGAAGCAAAACAATCATTCTGTGCAATAAACTATACCCTGTTTGCAACATGATTACTTATAATCCAGCACCTCAGCCAACAGGGAAATAAGATTAGTTTCTGTGAACTGGGTCTTTTGAACAGTTTGTTTTGATTAACTGGTTCAGTTCACTATAGTTTGTTTACACAATTGCACAATAGTTTGACACATAAGCAATTAGATCATGAAGAAAAAAAACTAATACTGATGTGAAGCATGGGTGTTTTACAGTGTGTCTAAAGCAACTGATTTAACTATGCTTCACCAAAAAGAACTGGATAAAAAAAAAAAAAAATGTGTTTGCAAACCGAATATCATTTTGGACAATTTGCATTAAATTTGCATCAAATTTAAATATCTCTTTAAGATATCTTTGACAGTGTCCACCCATGTGTTTAGTGCAACCGAAACCTTGCAAGTCTTAAGGTATAAGAAGAGACATAAAAATTAGAGCCGACAGTTTCACCATGTTTAGTGAAATTAATTATCATTGTCTGAAAGTCACTGGTAGACTTGAAAAGGAAGAGGAAATAAAACATTACTTACTTACTTCTAAATGTTCTTTCCTCATTTGTCACAACACGTTCTTTGAATTGCTCACTTGATTAAGGTTATTTAGAATTTTTTGGTTCAGAGTGACTGAACATGGAAGAAATAAATAATTAAATAAAAGCTATTATAATTGCATGAAGAGAAGCCGAAAAACATGTGAAACATGAAAGGTTTCTATCAACATCCATAGTTTTCCTCACACTAGAAGCTAATAACTTTATCTATTCTGGCATGAGTGAACATTAAACTAGCTGCCTGCAGCAAAAGAAGACGAAAGAGACTAAGGTGTCTCTGAAATACACCTAAAAGAGTTGATGTGCCAACCAGCACAAGTCTTTTGAAAGACATTGAACCACTAGTGTCAGAAACAAACTGGAAGCCTATAAAAAATGAGATTTGGTCTGACAGCATACCAATAACTTGCCAATATACGCTCCCGAATTATGTGTTATTTAACCTTTACTCTAATGGAAACAACAGTCATCCTGGATGAACCTGAGGTTAAAAGCATTGGCGTAAAAATTAAACATGAATAAAGCACATTTCCATTGTTTTGCATTGAAACTGCAGTTACGCTCAGCATGTGAAACTAAACATCCCTCTGTTCACAGGATTATTTTTCTCATTTTCTCATCTCGCTTTGATTTGGTTTCAGTCACAGCATCCAACCTGAACTGAAAAACGCACCTGCGCCCACATTCACACAAACACACAGTCACACATGGTTTATTATCGTGACAGAATCTGTTTGAACACAAAAAACCCCAAATGTATTCACAAAAGTTACTTTAAATAGCATAAACATTAACTGAAACGACTACAAAGACTAAAACGTTAACATAAGCACATCACAATATTACAGTTTTTCTCGATTGCGAACTTAGTTCACGATACAACTCACCATTCTCTCACAACTATAAACCCAATCTCAAAACTACACAAACTTGCACGGACCTCAAACTTCCAGGTCAAAACCTGATATTCTAGTCAAAAGCATGTTACAGTATCTTCAGGTAAAATCAAACTTTGGCCTCAGATGATGCTCAAACCTGTCAAATTACACAGACAACTTCACTGCCCAGAGAACACAAGTGAGATCAATTTAAAACACTGTTACTAAAAATTGAGAAACAGGAAGAATCCCTTGTCTAGTAAATGTCTGTTGCATTAATAGAGGGGTGCAGATACAGTAAAATACAGCAATAAACTTGAAGAAAAGTTAGTTACTGTCAGTTACTTATAAATAATGAATAAATAAATTGATTGATTCAGCATCCTATGTGAAATTGCATTACAGTATTGGTAGCATCTTTATTTGTTCTGGGCAGTCGTCTCTCAGTTCTGCACAAATAAAGCACATGTAAGGACTACTTGGCTACAAATCAATTAAACAGTAATTAGTTTGAGGGTGTTTTAGTATTTATTGTAAATAGCATAATAAGTCTCTGTAAGATTACGTTACTGCTATGTACTGTAATTATATTGTATGTGTAAGTCATATTGAAACCCTGGTGAGTGCTGTTTGAGTTCATTATTGACTTTATTACAGTATATTGTGCCTTTGTGTTTTGTGAATGGGAACATGGTTCCAAACAATTGGAACATGTGTGAAAACAGATGATCTTTGATGCGAGGACTATATGAACGGTATGGAAAATTGGCCCAAATGAGTTATTGTGTGTTATAGCAATCAAGAAAAACTGTTATAAACTAGAATGAAGTAATATTAAATCCAATGCACATCTAAATCTAATTAGAAATCCTAAAAATCCTAAACATTTTATAATCTAATCTAATATTACAATCTATTATACTATTTATAAAACAAAATTATCATATAATACTGTAGAAAAGTTATGTAGAAGTATTTTGTTAATTTAATTAACATTTGACAGCCTTGTGGTTGAAAAACCGATTATCTAATTAAAATCCCAATCTGCAATTTATAACCATCATCCTAAAATGCAATTTTATGCTGTCAAATTGTAGTTTATGCTAAGACATCAAATATGCCAAGACATCATCATCATCATCATCATCATCTTTCACCTATGTTTGCCTGTATTGCACTGCAGTTATGTCAGGCTATAGGACATATTGTGAAGTTGATATTAGAAATGAGTAGGAAAGGAGATGAGGAGTGACTGCCGTGATTATAGACTTACAGTAAGAAGCATTAAATCAGTATTTTCACCGAATCTCATGCAACATCTGTATTGTTGGAATGCCACCAAGTGGCTGAAATATATTATTGCAAGGTTCCCTCGAACGTTCAAACAACTCTCCTGAACTGCCTGAGCAGATATCAGATAGTATTATCTATTTTTTCAGTGACAATCCTCTATAGTAGACGTAGCACCATACGTCTGAGAGCGTGCTGTACAGTACACACAGAAGGACAGCAGATGGCCATGAGAGCAGTGGTCTCGGGCCTGATGGGTGACTGATTGGTGCCGGTGTGTGAGCATTTGGTTTCACACTGATTTACACATGGACTAACACCACCCAACTCGATCCCCTCCTGCACCGATCCTTCATTCACTGCCGTCCACTGACTTGTCTGATCCTCCCTTCTGGAAGAATGTCATCACAGAATATCCATCCCAAAGAATAGTCTGTTCAGGTTTTGGACACTTAATTTCATGCATTTACTTATATAATATAAAATATATAATATAGCTTCTAAATTAAAATTATATAATATAACTTTTTTTTTTTTTTTACTTAAGTAGGACTTAAGTACATAAAATATTTATGACTCATTTAATTATTAATTAATTAAGTGTGTAAGTGTTAATTAAGTGTAGTGCTGGATGTAATGACAAGTATTTCTGATATAGCAAAATAAGCTTTAATGTCATGAAACTATCTGTAATAACACATCTGTTGCAATTTGGTACTTTTAAAATATATTAACTTTAAATGTAATATTAAACAACACTAATGAAGTACTTTACATGTGCTACTCAAAACATCTAATTAAGTGTACTCCTTTAAAGCATGACAAAAGAGCACTAAAACATAAAAACATTCAAAAGTGCACTTTTTAAAAATGTACTTAAGTGTGTTAAGAACCAGTCATGAAATTGTCTAGCTTTAAGTACTCTTAAGTAGCCTTTTATTTAATTAGTTTTAAATGCAAAATAGTTGTTTAAATATTTGTAAGATTATAGTGCAACACATTTAAGTGCACTTCTTTTCACAACTGTTATCATGATCCCTTTACTGCTCACTGGTTCAAATTCAAATTCAAATTTAATTTGTCACGTTCATTTACATACACGGTACGACATGAAGTGAAATGTATTGCACAACTGCCCCAACAAATTGACACATTAAAAAAACAGTTAAGTAAAACAATTTAAGTAAGAGTAAAACCGCAAAATAGAAGTTAAATATAAAAGTTAAATGGTGATCCTTTACGTGACTTCAGTCTGCTGCAATCACAGTCTTGTTCAGACTGAACAGAGTTTGCTCTGTTTGGGATCCTGTCAGAAGTGTCATCTGTGCTCTCATGTCATCTGATATCATGCCTGTGTTGTTCGGTGGCACGCTGCCGTCACTCACTGTCACTCCAGCAGAGACGAGGTGACTTGGGTGAAAGAAGCCATTTGCATCCGACCGCGAAAACGTTCTATTTTTAACGGCAAGCCAGGGAGGGCAAAAGATCATTCTAGAAAATATAACATGAGACTTAGAAACTCAGATTACTCAAATAAATGAATAAAAAAAGGATTTTACTGCCTTTACTTTAACGTCCTAAAGCCTCTTGACCAGTTGAAGACAACATATCTCAAAAAAAAAAAAGCCAATTCAGTCACTGTTCATCTCAGCTTTAAAGAGCCCCTATTATTGATTTTTGAAAATGAGCTCTCACACAGTGTGTAACACAGCTCTAAGTGAATAAAAACATCCTGCAGAGTTTTAAATCTGAAAGTGCACCGTGTATAAAGTTATTTTCTCTCAAAAGGAAGACTCAGCTCTTAATCGAGTCGTTTTTAGTCGGATCCATGTGCAAGAGCTTTCAATAGTCATCAGGCAAGGTCAAAATCACATTCAGACAGGTACAATGGAGGCAAGGGAGAATCGTGGTCAAAGATACAAAGCAAAGGGTCGAGGCAGGCAGCGAACAATCACAGAATCGGAGAGCAGATCAAGGTCAAAACAACAGAAACAAACACGAGAAAAGCGCTTGGAATTGCCTATGCAGGTCAATACTTCGTATTTGGACAGATGAAAATGAACCACTTAAATAGAATGTGAGAGAGGGTGTGCTGAAGGTGACGATTGCAACATAAGAACAGGTGTGGGTGTGCAGTGTAGGTGTAACATTTCTAGTTCTGTTCTAGTCTGTTTATTCTCTGTGTTTTTGCATTCTTGGTTTGGTTTTGTTTTCATTGT
>JAUMHQ010000059.1:26539503-26557201 GCA_032361165.1 Enteromius paludinosus
CATACAAACATCTTATGCAAAGAAAAACTTTTATTTGGGATGCGATTAATCGCGATTAATCTTTTGACAGCACTAATTACTTTATACTTTAATCTGATTATATTTAAATTACATATGATTTATTATTAAATGATATCTTTAGTTGATTTAAGCTGTGTGCCGCGTTGTTCTTCTGGGTTGAATTCCAGGCTTTAGGAATAGGTTGAGCTTATGAGCTCAGATGGATTATGAGAAAAATAAGACGTGATCACAAGAAAACAAGACGGAAAAAAATTATAATACATGCCACTTAGAACTTCTGTAACGTTGCAATCTTTGATATTAATATTATTATTTTTAACAGGTCACAGGCACTTATCCTTTGAATTCAATTCGCATTTAAAATAATGTTGTCAGTTAACCGGTTAATAATCGGTTAACGTGTGTTGGTTGTCGGTTATGAGAAATAACTGAAATGAGCATCCCTAGTTTTAACACATACACTTGCCTTGGTCTGTTCTGCCATGCGCATAATACATCATTACATTGAAAATGTCACATTTAATGTAAGCGGAAATACAGAGTTATTGTTTATAAATGTGGAGGAGGACGACCGTTCAAAGCCGTTCTATGTTTAATGACATTTGGTTCCTTGCCGCTGTCACCTCTGGCTTGCTTAGTTGGGGACACCTGATTTCCAGAGATTACCGTCGTCTTGACTACAGAGACCGTCTCTGCATTTGATAAATAAAGTTTAACTCCCGTCATTATACATTACCATCACTCTGTTCTTCTGTTTGATAATGTTCAGTTCTTTGCTACAATCTGTATTGTTAAAAGCACTATATAAATAAAAGTGACTTGACTTGACACATATTCAAATGTGTCTGTGTCAGTTTATTGTTTAAAATGGTTAAATTGTGACTTTTCATAGATTTGATACTTCCGCCAACGTCCAACGTTACCTTTTCAACATGATGACCTATTTTTTGTGCATGGCAGAATAGAAATACGAGCATTTGTGTTTACGAAGCATATACATTTTATTTACTTATTTATTTATTTTACTGTATGTTTCGACTAGTCTTCAACGAGCCCTAAAGGGCCCATGTCACACCTCTCTTCATCTCCCTGCACTGGCTCCCAATTGCAGCTCGCATCAAATTCAAGACACTGATGCTTGCATATAGAACAATCACCGGCTCAGCTCCCGCTTACCTCCACTCGATGCTTCCACTCTACACTCCCTCCAGAACTCTGAGATCCGCCAGTGAGCGACGCCTCATTGTACCTTTACAAAGATGCACAAAATCTCTTTCCAGAACATTCTCTTACACCGTTCCTGGCTGGTGGAATGATTTTCCTGCTGAAAACCCATCTCTTTCAACACTACTTGGCATCATAAAAAAAAAATAAATAAATAAAAATTATCTTAACCCTATCCCTTCTCTCCCTCTCTAGCCTGCACTTATCTAAACATTGCCTGTTATACGGTATAATGAGCACTTCCTAAGTTGTTGTTTGCCTCTTTAGGACTGATTGCTTGCTGTTTCCCCCCCCTGTAAGTCACTTTGGATAAAAGCGTCTGCTAAATGAATAAATGTAAATGTAAATAAATGTAAAAGAGCAAAGTCTAAAGAGCAAGCTCACGGGTGGTTCGTCTTTGATGCAGTCGTTACCTGGCAACGGTCAACCCAGTGGTCCCGATGGTGTCATTAGCTCGGTTCTCGGAGGCCTGGATCAGGCTCAGACCATCTTGTTGGCTCCTCCGGACCATCCGGCTTGGCTATGCGATTCAGTTCGCCCCGGCGCCCTCCCAAGTTCATCGGCATCCGTTTTATGTCAGTGAGCGCTGTGGATGCCCCTGTCTTGCGAGCATAGATTGCTACCCTTTTAGCGCAGGGAGCGATAGAGCCGGTCCCTCCAGTTGATATGAGGACGGGGTTTTACAGCCCTTACTTCATAGTGCCCAAGAAAGGTGGTGGGTTACGGCCAATACTGGATCTGCGAGATTTGAACCGAGCACTTCACAGGCTCCCGTTCAAAATGTTGATGCAGAAACGAGTGCATCCTTGCCCAGGATTGGTTTGCAGCAATAGACCTGAAGGATACGTACTTTCATGTTTAGATCCTTTCGCACCACAGGCCATTCTTGAGGTTCACGTTCGAAGGCCAAGCATATCACTACAACGTCCTACCCTTCAGGCTCTCCTTGTCGGCGTGTGTGTTTACAGAAGTAGTAAAGGCTGCCCTGACTCCGCTCAAGGAGCAAGGGTTTGCATCCTCAACTACCTCGATGACTAGCTGATACTAGCACAGAGGCGGGCTCAGTTGTGCGAACACAGGAACTTGGTGTTACGATACCTCAGCCTGTTGGGGATTTGGGTCATTCGAGAGAAGAGCAAACTGTCCGGTGGAGAGGATCTCTTTTCTCGGGATGGAGTTGGACTCGGTCGAACAAACAGCGCGCCTCTAGAGCAGGTCTCCAGCCGTGCTTTTGTGTTCACTGATGCCTCCACCACCGGGTGGGGGGCCATGTACAACGGGCATGCAGTGCCCGGGGTTTGGATTGAACCTCATCTGCATTGGCATATCAATTGCCTCGAGCTGCTGGCAGTACACCTAGCCCTGGGTTGTCTCTAGAAGCGCTTACAGGGCAGACACGTACTAGTCTGTACGGACAACACAGTGACTGTTGCGTACATCAACTTTCAAGGAAGTCTACGCTCCCGTTGCATGTTGCAGCTCGCCTGCCACCTCCTCCTATGGAGTCGGAAGCATCTGAGGTGGCTTCGCGCTATTCATGTTCCAGGGCGACTACAAGCAGGCAGCCGACGAGCTGCACTCCCCGGTGAATGGAGACTACATCTCCAGTCGGTCCAGCTGATTTGGGAGATGTTCTGAGCCACTCAGGCACACCTGTTTGCCTCTCCAGAAACCTCTCACTGCCAGTTGTTTTACGCCCTGACCGACGGAACCCTCAGCAGGGACGGCCTGGCAAACAGCTTGCAGTCTGCCATCCCTGAGGGTTCAATCACCTCCTATATTCCAGATGCATTGAAGTTCCTGATATATGTGTATTCGTTCTAACCTCCTACGGGAAGGCTGACTTCCGTACATCTTCTCAGACATCCCAGTGCTCCAGTTACTGATGGTAGTGCAGCTCTGGTATCTTGTGGCTGGAGTCCCGGCCTAGAGGCCAAACACTGGAGGCTTGGGAGACTCCCACACAACGCTGGAAGGGGCAGCCTCCATGGTGTTTTGGTAGGGATCCCTATTCGTCGGTCACCGACGTAACTCGGAGTGACCGACTGAAAGGGAACGTCTCTGTTACATAAGTAACCCTTGTTCCCTGAAGAAGGGAACGGAGACGTCAAGTCCCGTCGGCATGGGTCTGTACCGCTGCTAGGGGGCCGTGTCACCGGCTCTTATATTTGTAACTAAGACGATTTTGCACCAAAGTTGAAGTTTGGTACATTTAAAATATATTAACTTTAAAAGTAACATCGTATAAAACTACAGCTAAAATAAGCTTTATTATGTTTGTCAACACATCAGTTCTACTTCTTTCAAGCACAACAAAAGATTATTAAAACATGATTTGTGATGTACTTTACTGTAAATCTTTCAATTTAACATTATAACAGTGCACTCAAGCATACTCAAGTTTGTTAAGAACCACAGTGCACTGCATTATTTATTATTTAGTATACTTTAAATGCACTTGAATGGCCTTTTATTTCATTAATATTATATTATCTTTTGTATATACTTGTAAGAATTAAAGTATATTGCATGTAAAACAATTAGGAGTGAGTCTTTTTCATTTTTATCATTTGTGAAGTTCAAATCTTTGGGGTGAACGGTATGTGCCTCTTTGGATCTTTGCAGTTCGAAGACAATGACATGGTACCATGTTCAAAAATATGGTAATACAGCGATACCCTTTAGTATTTTTATGTTAGTGTAATAAATCATCCGTACAGAATTCTCCTCTAGCATCCGAATGTCTCCACAATAACAAGCTGCACACAGTTCAAATAAACTTCCTCCAAACAGACTGCTGAGCTCCCAGTGTGGGAATCTGGGTTCCTCTGATTTCTGCTTACAATGCACAAAAACTGTCTTCTTTATGATATATTGCCTAGGAGAAGGACCAGGGCTGCCCATTCATTTTATTCCCAACCTGTTCCACAAACCATCTATAAAATATAGGTTGGGAATGAGACACTAAATATAACTTTCTCTATAGATATAGCTGTTGCGAAGTTCCCAAAGCGGGAGAGCAGAGATCTTGCTTATCTAAGCAGTGGTCTCCTTTGAAAACAATCATTAGTTTTAACGCTGTGACTAGACTGTGTTATGTTCAGTTACATACATTTTCATCATACCTATTAGGGTAAACTATAGATATTGTGCTGTTGAGACTTCAGTTGATATCTGTATTAGATTTGGAAAATCTGACAGAATGTAAAAGTGAAGACCAAAGTCACCTTTCAAATCTGCAAACTATGCAGAAAAACAACATGGTAACATTACCTTGATAAAAAAAAAATAATAATAATAATAATAATTTAATTTAACAAAGCAAAACAATAAAAGTTGAAATTAAATAAATTAGTTTTATTACTTGTTTAATTACTCATTACATATTCTCATAATATTTTACTTATTTACAACTGTGTACAGTATTAAGTAAAAACTAAAATTGACCAGCGATTGCTTGACTTGCCAAGAAAAATTTCAGCACAGTGAGTCACAACAATATAAAATGTAATATATATAATGTATTCTCTTTTCTCTATGATGATGAAATGGTACAATACAGTTACAAATAAACCAGGGCCACTTTAAGACACACACGCAGTTTCAGGTTAGAGATATTAAACAAAACCAGATCTCTGCCTCATTAACTCCGTCTCAGTAGCAGGGTTGCAGTGAATAAGCTAATCAGGACAGAGTACGTTTTGGAAACTTTGCTGGGATAGCAGCTATTTTCTCCCCCTTTCCGACTTTACATAATATATGTAATGTATTCCACATTATGCAAATGTACGAATGACAAACCTTAATCATCACAGACATGAACCAGATATAAGAGAGCTACAGACAGTGTGTGTAAAGAGAAAAAAAATGATCACAGACCTCAGATTTCAAAACAATAAAAGACTAAAAGACAAAATCATGGCATACAGTCCTAAACTCCTCTGAAATGAGAGCACAGTGCATGAAGGAGTGTGTGCTGTCAGATTTATGTGGATTACGTGGAAGGTGAATGAGATTTAATTTCACAGCTTGATGGCCTGGCAGATATTCCATAAAGAGTTCCTATAAAATCAGGCACCACATCACTAATGGTCCATACTGAGAGCGTTTGCCCTCATCCCTCAGAGACGGAAGTTTGAAGGTGCTTTTATATGGTTAAAAAAAGAATAATATTTCTTTATTGATTTATTTTATGGAAGAAGAGAAAAGAAAGTGAAATTAACAAGTAACTTCTGAGTGACAATCATTCAAAAGTATATGATTTGCAGCATAAGTTTTTTTCAGTGTTAACTGCTGAAATCTTCAGTAATTGTGATTTGATTATTCAAAACCTCTCTTTTCCGCAAGGAATCCTCTGTATTTGTTGGTAAAAGCCCCTTGTACAGCATTTCTGAGAAACTCTCCCTTTGGAGTTCTTTGGCCACAAAATAAAGCAGCATCGAACCATGAATCATCACTCTGTGGTGCTGTATTCGTTTCTCAAGGCGAAAGACAAAAAACAACCACCAGAGGAAGAAGACGTACATCTTAAATCTTATATATATATTTATATATGGAGACATTTATTTGTTACTTATCCACATTACATTTGCATAACAAAAAATAAATAATTTAGTAAATTAATTCAAAATCTTTTCAAATAAAGATTGATGAGTATTAAAAATTTAAAATCTAAAAATTCAAAAGTGCTTCAATTTGAGTGTACTTCAAAATTACATATAATTCACCATCACTTATTGTAATTTTGAAATTTACTTGCAATTTCTGAGTAAAAACACCTTTCCACATCTTTTGTGTGTGTGTGTGCGTGCATGTGTGTGTTTCAAATGCTTCGATAGCATTTTTTCTTTTTTTTAAACTGGTAACACTTTGTGCTTTTTTAACTGTAGTTTAGGGACCCATTCTCACTACTGACTAGTACTTAGCAGCATGCATATAACAAGCATATTGACTGAATATTAATAGTTATAAAGCACGTATTAATGCCTTTTTCTGCATGACCATATTCTACTGTAGATGCCTTAATCCACCCCATACCTAAACTTACCAACTACCTATTCATAAACAGCAAATTAGTTAATTGAAGCAAAAGTCATAGTTAATAGTAAAAAAAAAATTATCCCATGCTAAATTGTGACCTTTTAACTGAGTACATTTGCTTAAAAATAAAATCATCAGCATAATGAACCGAGTAAAACATTAATCTAAAAACTCAATGAGATCAAGTCTTATACTATAATTTGGTAGCAATTTAACATCAGCAGCACTCGAGCTGCACAAGCTCCACAAGTGTGAGTAAAACCTGATGATTATGTGCAGCATGATTTGAGACGGATCCAAAAAAACATCTTGAGGCAGAATCATCAGCACTTCTACGTTTTGCATACATCAAATCCTTAAAACTCTCTTTATTTCCAGGTTTAGATTCTTATTTAAATCCCTTCCGGACTCCACTTTACAGTACATTTGTGTCTAATAAAAGACTACTGACTAGTACTTAGCAGCATGCATATAACAAGCATATTGACTGAATATTAATAGTTATAAAGCACGTATTAATGCCTTTTTCTGCATGACCATATTCTACTGTAGATGCCTTAATCCACCCCATACCTAAACTTACCAACTACCTATTCATAAACAGCAAATTAGTTAATTGAAGCAAAAGTCATAGTTAATAGTAAAAAAAAAATTATCCCATGCTAAATTGTGACCTTTTAACTGAGTACATTTGCTTAAAAATAAAATCATCAGCATAATGAACCGAGTAAAACATTAATCTAAAAACTCAATGAGATCAAGTCTTATACTATAATTTGGTAGCAATTTAACATCAGCAGCACTCGAGCTGCACAAGCTCCACAAGTGTGAGTAAAACCTGATGATTATGTGCAGCATGATTTGAGACGGATCCAAAAAAACATCTTGAGGCAGAATCATCAGCACTTCTACGTTTTGCATACATCAAATCCTTAAAACTCTCTTTATTTCCAGGTTTAGATTCTTATTTAAATCCCTTCCGGACTCCACTTTACAGTACATTTGTGTCTAATAAAACAAGTACAAATGCAATGCACAATGTAATGTCCTCTAGTCTACAGCTTCTCTGACTCACTGTCACATAACGAAAGTGCTCTTTACTGCCTACCTGATCTTTTTCTCCTTTGTTTGGTTTGCAGAGAAAATATCACCATCAAAGCGCCCATCTTTTCCACCTCTCAGATGTTTCTCTTCGGAGTTCTCCTAGAACAACTGTGGCTCTCCTCAAGTGTACTTTGAGTCCGGATTTATTCTTCACTCGTGGGCATGAAGATCTCAAGGGTTTCTCTAACCGTCTCACCAGTTTTGATTCTGATCTCGACCGGTGCCTCCGAGCTGCTCCACTTTGGCACAGTTGAAGAGCAGTTTAATTAAGCTCCCTGCGTTCTCGCCGTACGCTCGGCTCCGTGCCCCCACTCTCTCAACAGATACTTCTTCGCCGGAACCGAGGAAGAGGTGGGAGGGAGTGGAGAAAAGAGGAGAAGGAGGAGGGGAAAAGGGCACAGTGTGAAGGGAGCACTGCCCGAGAACGGCGTTTGTAGACTTCTGTTCGCTGGCTGCTTTTAATTCAAGTGCACCAATCTCGCCAGAGCCGGCGCTCATTAAGACGACTGAGATTAATGCATAATCATACATCTACTTCGAACCAGCAGTTCTCAATGGCGCACACCATTCATTAAAACCCATATTTCTCCTGTGAGAAATGCAAAAAAGCTCTTTTAAAGTGCCGGTGTGGTGACTAGAAAATTGGTGGGCTGCCGCAAAACTGAAGCGACTTCTCCGGAAAACATATTAATCGTGTTTTTTGGAGAAAGCAGCATTTAAACAACAATTTGATCTTAATCAGACAGGCGTATTGGTGTGGTAATTGCTATCCTGCAATCGCAAGAGGTGTAATTTAAGAATGGTGTGCATCTGAGAGTCCACTTAATCATGGATCCAGGAGGAGGCAGTGACACATGGGGTTTTCTCAGAAAGTATCACCGTGTGAAGTTAGTGCTGACTTCCATGGAAACTCGAACCCAGGGGCTCGAGGACGGAGAAAAAGGCTCTTGAGCGTCAAGAAAATGCATTATGAGACGCTTGGGAATATGTTTTTTTTTTCCCCCACTGGCAAGACTCTCTTCTTAAAGCTACTGATTAGCAAAAGCAGGCAGAAATGATTGCCCATGAATGTGTGGGTGTGCAAATTGCAAACGTAAAGAGCCTTCGCTTTGAGACACGGTTCAAGCTGTTTCCAGCTCATTCTTGCAGCTGACAGATGACGGCTAATTTCTCACAAAAGGAAATGTGCTGCGTACATTTGAATCGTTCAAACATTACTCATTTCCTTTTCTGTAAAGTACTTTGACATTTCATATCCACTGGGATAGTTTTTTTTTTGGTGCTTCTCAACTGGTTTTGCTTTAGGATGCAGATTTAGGAATGAGATTTTGTACATTGGACATCAAGTGGTGACCAAACCACAGAGCCGGCGCCAGCCGAGCGCTAAAGAGGGGGCGATCATATTAATGCAAATATAACACTCCCAAGTAAGAAAAAAGAGAGAGCTATATTACCATTGTTTAAGTTTCTACACGCCATATACCAACATATCTACTACAAACTCCTCCTCTTAGCTGTCCAACCAATATTTATATCAGTTGCTCACGCTGTGTATCATTGTCATGGTTAGCTTATCCTGCAGAACATTCATGGTCACAAATTAAAAAAAAAAACAATTTGATTTGTTTGTTTGTTCTTGAATTCCCCTTGGGGATCAATATAGTATCTATAATATATAATCTATCTATCTACAGTATATATCTAATGTGGAAAAGAGCAAAGCATCTTGGGAATGAGGAATGCGTTCATCCAATGAACCGATTGCAGGTCAAGTCTATTTAAAATATTGATAATGAATTATAGGTATTTCTTTAGAGTTGACTTATTTTTGTGTAATTTAAGCAAGACAGTTGGGTTTTTGTATTAATGATGTTATGTGTGTTTATGGTCAAGTTAGTTTGGGTGGGTTTGGTTCATTTGCAGCCCAGTTATAAAAAAGTTTAACTGTTACCATCATGGAGAGAGATGTGTAGGGGAGTGAGTTGTTATTGAAGGGGGAAAAGCTAGTGCAGTCAGAATTTTCCTGGTGAATTCTAGTGTCCCACTCCACCCATGACTGTGAGGAATCATTGAACCCTTAAAAACACCAGCAAAATATTTAGTAATACCTTTAGCCTCAGTAGAGCTGTAATCTTCTCTTCCATGAGTGAAAACGACCAATCAAACCTTCGACCTTGCATGTCAGACTCTCATTAATTAAATTAAATTATTGCTGTTTTAGCTTGTTATTCAATATAGGACGACAATACACTTCTCAAATATGATTTCTAAATAGTACATTTTATCATTAAAATCCACTTTAACATTAATGGAGCTCTGAGGAGGCGACGCCCCTCACACCCCCCGTGGCGCCGCCCCTGCCAAACCAGTGATAATCGTTATGCTTGGTTTGATCTAGTTATTATTATGACTTTTTTATTTAAGTATACACATTTTTAAAAAGTAATAACAAAAATACAGTTATTAAGATTATATTGCATGCATATCGTAAAAATAACTAAACAAATAAATATATAAACAAAAATTAATAAGCAACATAGACTAATAAAAATGTATATGTATATTTGTGCATATTGTAAAAAATAATTATATATTTATGGGTATGACATAGGGATTACAATATGAAGGTGATTTAAGAGGACCTTTTCAGTGTCCCTGTAATTCAAAAGGCAGTTTCCTGTAAGGGGTTAGGTTTAGGTGTAGGGTCACAATACCACATACAATCTGTACAGTATAAAAATCATTACGTCAATGGAGAGTCCCCATAAATCACAAAAAACAACGTGTGTGTGTATTCTTATGGGGTTTCTCCATAGGCGTAAACCTAAATCTAAACCTTCTGTACCCCTCACAGGAATTTTTTGATTTAGTATGTTTTTTTTAAGCCTTTTGAATTACGGGGACACTGCAAATGTCCCAAATTAAACACCTACATATCGTAATACCTATGTCATACCCATGTCATTATACAAATTTGTGTCCTCATAAACCACCAACCAAATAATCTTTTTTACTATATATAATATTTTATTTGACATGTTTTTATATTAACAAGAACTGCACATAAAAAAAAAGCAAGATTATAAAGACTCCCAAGTGAAAGTGTAATGTGACCAGGTTGAATTTTCTTATCATAGTTTTGTTCATGTTTTTAGAGGATGAGGACATGTCACACAAGCTGTTTGTGTTGGCATCGTCTAATTTGGCTCCAAATGCCACAATGCTGGTTGCTTTTGACGTCAACAAAAAAACATGCCTCCTTTTTATTTATTTCTTTAACTATATACTGTACTATGCATGCTCGTATGTTAGTAAGCACCATTTTCCCAAAACAGGATGGATTTTTGGGTCAGGACCCACCAGCTGAAATTCATCGGTTTATTTGATGAATAAAATTCTTCCGTGGCCATTGAAGGTGATAAAAGTGTCACAAAAGTTTATATAAAGCTCCATCACTAGCTTTTTTCACCACACACACACCACATTGAGCTTCACCTGAAGCAGCTGGTCAGCTCACCTCTAAACACAGTCATTCACACACATACACGGATACGCTCAAATCCCCCGTCTCTTCCACCCACACCTCCGCTCATCCACAAACCCTGCGACCCTCCGCCAATTCACCACAAAGAAGCGTCATCAAAGGCCAATTTTCTCAGCGTGTCAATGGCCACTTTAGTGAGCTCAGTGAGCGGAAATGATCTCGAGGTCCCTGCAAAACAGAATGAAGGCAGACAGAGGTGCCTCTCTCCCCCCGCTCGCTTTCAACTTTCTCAGACACTGTATGTATGAAATTGGTAGAGATCTATGAAATATTTTTCAGTAAAGCTGTGTACAGTAACTTCCTCTGATACAGGGGTGAAGGGAAGAAAGCTAGGGGGAAGCAAACATTGAATAACCTTCATTCCGCAGGTTGAAAGTAAAATGAAAATGACCCCTTTGAATAGATTTCTGTAGTCAAAAATGAGAAAGCAATCTTTGAGGCTACATACGCTGCATAAAAAGTTACTTAAAAAGGGAAAAATATGCATGGTTTTGTGGTTTTCTTTTAGTTTTATAACAGTCACAAATATTATTTGCCATCACTTAAAATGCCCCTAATATGGAAATGAGCTTTTATTTTCATGAATGAGTTTTAAATCTGAAAAGTGCATTGTGCATAAAGTTATCGTCTCTTAAAAGTAGTAGTTGACTCTGAATCATTGAAACAAGTCATTTTTAAAATGAATCCCAGGCCGTTTCATGTTGACATCAACAACAAACTATTAGTATATTGCCGGCCATTTATAAGTCCTTTTGGTTGGTCTGAATGAAAATACAAGTTCATTCTTCACCAATTGATGTAGCTTTTAGAGCGTTACAATAGCGGTTTCCCTGGTAACCCTGTACAAAAAGCAGCATTGCCTCAAAAATGGTTTTATCAGGCATCACAGGCAGGATGAGACGAAAATGAGATCGATCACCGGAGATTAGAGTCATGTAAAGGAGGGGCTTGGAAAGAGCATTTGAGTAAAAGTGTTTTTGACCTTGCATGCATGTCAACCTGTTGTTAGTCTCACGTAGCCAGACCTTCAGACTGACGGCTGAAGGTCTGGAATTCATAGCCGCTTGCTTTGGTCAAGGCCCGCCCATAAGACTGTTTGATCACAATCACAATTCGTGCAAATGTCTCCACAACAACAGAACGGCATGCAACAAGTCAGTCAGATAGAAAATCCCGATGAGACGCTCGCGGTAAACATCTGTTTGAAGCATATCTCAGCACTTTTTAACAGCCACGAGCAATTCTGGAGAACCGAACACAATACTGAATCGGCCAGCAGCGATGTCAGCGTCTGTTGTTTCATGTTTGCCAGCAAACGCGGCAGAAACCCCCTTCTCAGTTAGGTACTTCAATTGATCTTCCATAGTAGATAGGAGGGGACGCACAACTAGTAAAATTGGATCGCATACTTTTGAGAATCCAACGTTTAATTGATCTTAAGAATTGCTTATTGTCACTCATGTGAACACGACAGTTTTTTTTCACGCAAACACACGTCTGTGCTTTGTTTCCCGGTGGACCGAAAATAAACGTGACACTCACGTCCCCCAGAAATCTGATAAAATTCAACCAATCATTTGATGACTTCGACATTTCTGAAGGGTTTCCAGTTAAGTGTACCATATGCATCAGACGTTTAGCCAACGCTCCGTGGGCGTGTCTTCTGAGGCTGAGACTAACCTGTTGTTGGTGACTCCCAAAACCAAAATATAAAGCTTTCATAACCTATAATAGGGACACTTGAACTTTAATTCATTAATTCGTAGCAACAAAACAAATGTTTATGGGTTTAATCAGATCTAAATGTCTCTTTAAGGTAACAACTCCAGGTTTTCACTTTTTACAGTAAATAAAATCTGTGGTGGAGTTTCTGTGAGGCTGGTTGTTTTTTATTTTTCCCTCTTTAAGAATTATCAACATGCCAAATAACTAATACTTAGACTATTAGAGTGTCTTAACTGATGTGGTAAGGGACTTTTTCAGGGGAAGTTTTTCAGCACCATGGACAGGGACCAGCAGATGACCTGAGAACGGATGGGGACATCTTTCTGCATGTACTGTAGTAAGGTGAATGCTATACTTTCTCTCACACTTTAGTTTGGAGACCAGTTCTCACTATTAACAACGTTTGTCTCAAACTCTATTTTGCTGCTTATTAATAGTTAGTAAGGTCGTTTTTAAATGGGATGGATTAATAAAAAGGCAGTATGTGCTATCAGAGAACTAATAAACACTCATATATGCACACTAATGAGCGACCACTGAAAATTGGTTCGAAAACTGAAGTGTTACCACTGCTTCATGATTGAAAGCATGGCTGTGAAGGGTACAGTCTGTGAAGTGAGAAGAGCTGGGATGTTTTTGACACTGGTTTCATCACTATGTTAGCTGTCGCTCTTTGCTGAATGCAAAATATTAGCTGTGGCCTTTTGTTTGTAATGCTTCATGTAAATTCTTAACTTTCTTAACAAATCTTCATATATTTTTTTCTACCAAATAAACTATGTTTGTATTTAAAATATATACTGGATAGAGTATCAACCGGTAAACTGTAATTAAGCTGTAAGACTCACAGGATAATAATAATAATAAAAACAATATTCACATCTATTATCATTGCTATTTTGGCAAACGAATGAATGCTGAAATGATGTAGTTCCCTCTTCATCTTAGGTGGCCATTTGATACAATATACTTTTTAATGTACATAAATGTTGGTGTAGTGTAGTGACCTTGAAATTAATTGCATTTCATTAACTTGTAGTAACAGTTCATTTGTGGCTACACTAACTTTACCCCCAAACCGACTCTTACCCTTAGAACCTAACTCTAACCCTTAACTATAGTCCTAGCTATACCTAAGTATACTTTAAACTAATTTAGCAGTAAAAGTGAGCATTTTTCTGAAAAAAAAACAAAACAAAACAAAAAAAAAACCATACATTTAAAGTTAGTACACAGTAAAACCACCTAATAAAACCTTATTTCAACAGGGAAATTATCTAACAAAATTAAAATATCCCGGAATGACCACACAGTGGCAGCACGAGACAAGACACCAAATCTTTGAGAACATCCGCATAGTATTCCATAACGATAAGCATAAGCAGTGCTCAACGATACAGTATATCACCACCATAGAATCACATCTCTCTTTAGGCAACACAATTATTTGAAACATCCTCCCCCAGTTTCACAGACAAGGCTTAAGCTAGTCCCAGACTAAATTGCATGTTTGAGCGGTCTCAGATGAAAATATCTTGCTCTGACATGAAACATGTCAGTGTCATTGTTCTGTGCAAAGACGCACACCTGTAATATTTTCTTATAAGGCATTTTTGTAAAAGTTGCTTAAATATCTTAATTTAACTAATGCCTAGTCCTGGCTTAAGCTAAGCCCCTTTTGTGAAACCGGGCCTATATGACTGAAATGCAAGTGCATTAAAGTAAAAACCATGACTAGATGAAGTTACAAAGGTGCCAGTAGTGCCATGTGCTGTATTCTAGTGTTGAAATAGCCACTACTCATTTATTTCACTAATGAAGTTTCCATTAATGGCATTGAACTTAATCAAGCTGCTAAACCCTGTAAAGCCGGACATTAATAGTTCTACTGTTTGACAAAACATGAAAAGAAAAGTTAGCATTGTTCGGATTTACTGTCATTATTGCAGTAATTAATGTTTCTGGGATGTTGTATGTGTTTGTCTCTCTTTAGGTTATTGCCCAAACTGAGCAGCAATGTATAATTTGGTAATTATACTGTAAGACTAAAAGGTAAGATGAAAGGTTCTGATTATACTGTAAATCACTAGGATATTTTAACAGACTGTATATAAATGTAAAAATAAATATATAAATATCAGTCGCCCTATATCCTCCAATAACATGCCTTATAGGTAATATGCAAATGCTTTAGTTTTATGATCAAATCTTAGTCGTTTTTATTGTGGGGTCAAAACATATATCGAAATTTTATATAGTGATGATTAAAAAAATTCTTATACTCACATTTTAAAATGAATTATTTAAAAAATTATTTTAGATAATCCACGAAGGTTCAGTTTTCATCTTAAAAAACTGCTGCAAGGCTCAATTCAGACAATAGAGGGCGATCTGGTTACACAAACACTTAATAAACCACTTTTTCCACCTGTTTTTCTAAATCTTAATCAAGATATTCATTTAAACGGCATATATTTACTCTGAACTACAATATAAAATAGTATCTACTGTACACATATTAAAAAAAAAAATCTATTATAGAAGGTATTATGGACTTTACTATCTGTATCTCTTAAAATGCCTTTATCTTGCTAGTATAAAATTTGAGGGTTCAGATTATGAAAAACGCTAAATAAACAAATCCGTAGGCTTGTAGCATCACCTGATGTCTTTGTGAAATGGAAGCCTACCAGTTCAGAAATTAACCTACAGAGAAACACCAAGACAGCCGTGCCCTCAGGATGAACAGAAAAGCTCTGAGCTGACTGGCAGACTGGCTGGTGTGTGTGTGTGTGTGTGTGTGTGTGTGAATGCACTGGCATTGCTGGTGTTGGAGCTGTGTTAGTATTAACTGCCAACTGCTCTCAGCAGCAGGTGCCCTGGCCAGCAGACTCTGTTATGCCATCACACACATGCCTCTTTGGCTAATGAGAATAATGACCTGCTGTTTCTAATTACAGCCAAATTATGACGGTGGCCTTCAAAGGACACATTTGAGGGACATCACACACTAAGAAGCAGGTGCTTTACATGGCATCTTTTGTTTATTAACTGCGTTTAATATAAGCCATGGACTGTTTAGATGCTGTTCAATTTACCTGTGAACAGCTATCCCTGTGAAAAACATCAGTGCTCTTAAATGATCAATTGCATCCTATATGAAAGTTATTGTTTACATAATACATGTGTTTGCCTTATGTATATTTGTTATGCATATGTAAACACACACACGGCATATATATACTGTATTAAAAATATTTACGTGTATGTACATGTGCAGTATATATTCACATAATTTATATAATGTATAAATATATGAATTATATAAACGTAACATATTTTTCGTAACAAATTATTAAATGTGCTGACAGGCATTTATAGCAAACTAAAATAACTTTAAACTTGCATGGAATGCATTTACATAAATGTCTTATTAAGTACACATTAGTTACACTGAAGAAAACTTTCCATTCAGGTCACACCGAATATTTCAAAAAGCTTGACATCAGGTTTGTTTACTTAAAAATTAGTAATAAGTAAATAGCACTCGTGATTTAGAGGTACCCGCTAAATAAATGTGGCACTGCATGATTAATTGATGGAGTGATTCATGTAGGAGTTGTATGTGGAGGCGTCTGCTGCACAGCGAGAGCACCTGCAGCCCCAGTAGACCGTCTGACGCAGCTCCACCGTGAGGACCGCTGGAGGGCCTCTTGCTGCAGGTGCCCAGGAAGCTCTTCAGCGAGACACATTTGGACATCTGTCCTGCTTTACCACTAGAAAATGAAATGCCTCCAAACAGTACACCCTCTCAATGTACTGTAAATCATCTAAATTTGCAATCAGGTTTTGACTGCAGATATAAAGCATATTTTTAATGATGTATTTTTAACATAACCATTCTTTCAAAAGAAGTGCAATTAATTGTATTGAATGTGCACTTGTATGTGCACAAATTATATTTCTTAAAAAAATCTTTTGTCATGTATGCTTATTGTGTTGTTGGCTAACATGCTAAAGCCAACCTAGGCTCATTGGAAATACGTGCCTCCACATACATTTCTGCAAAACATACCTATACATACAAGTCACTGCTGTTTGCAGTTGAAATGAACACTAGAGACAATAAAACTCCCACAACTTTTATTCCTTTTCACACTAAAGTATGATTTACTGATACATTTTTGATTAATAAAGGCTAATTTTCACACAATTAGTTGCAGAATGTTATGTTATGACTTCAAAACATTTTTAACATCCTGCACGATTTGAAAACTGATACTTTTGAACGTTGTTGGGACATATACAGCTTCATATGCATGCATTTTCTAGTTCAGGTTTACTTGGTAGCCCCCGTGATGAATTACATTTGCATTTGTTAACACTATCGGGTTTGGGTTTGGTGTAGGAGATATTTCCAACATGATAGAGAATTCATCTTTAGCGACACTCACTAGATATTTGAATTCTTAACAGCCACAAGACTTATCTCAAGCAGTATTATAAAAACACTGCGATAATTATTTTCATTAAAGGGGAAAAAAATGCCAAAGATAACTTTTTTCATAAGGGCTCTTTCTCTGACTATTGAATCAAAAGCCCTTTTCAATATATCAAATACATCAATATTTTATATATTAATAAAAGTACATACTTCTTTTTTGCCTCAGTGTGACACGTTTTCTGAATTCCAAACATGGATTGATGTATATTCACCTCTTTGACATCAGCAAGAAGCAGGGGAAAAACGCAGCTTAAAGTCTGTGTCAAGTATTAAGTGTGTGTTCTGAGCATTACAACCAAAGCATTAGTTGTAGTTATATACTAATACTAAAGTATTTCTTCTTCTTTTTTAATATTTTTTCTATTTTAATTTGAATATGTTTATTTTTATTTGTTATTTTTTTAGCTTAAAGGTGCCATAGAATGCAAAACTGAACTGACCTTGGCATGGTTGAATAATAACAGTTCAGTACATGGACATAACATACTGTGAGTCTCAAACATCATCGTTTCCTACTTCTTATAGAAATCAAGTGT
>JAUMHQ010000059.1:26577958-26589488 GCA_032361165.1 Enteromius paludinosus
AAATAAATAAATAAAATAAAATAAAATAAAATAAAATAAAATAAAATAAAATAAAATAAAATAAAATAAAATAAAATTTTGCGGTCATTCCTAAAAAACAAAAACAAAAAATTGTTTATCTTCTCTCCTGTGGCTGTGGATTTAAAGGTCAGGGAACTCCAGCACGAGGGCCATGATTTAAGGTCAGTGTGTTACTGCTCAACTCGCTAGTGACTGATGCCATTTACACTCCGATACTAATGAGGCACGAGCCGGAGGCCAAAGGCTCTTGCTGAACTAAACTAGGCAAAACGTAACTGAACCCATTACCCAAAGTTCATGTGGGAGTATACAAGCATTGATGTTGTATAAAAAAGGCATGTGATGGGATTGTGAGCTTGCAGCTGGGCGATTATAATCAGTAATTGCATAGAAGGGTACAGCAGTAGCAGAGATGCAGAGATCACACAAACACACACACACACACACAGCATACTGGTACATGAATTATTCAAGAATAAAGATGCAGCTTGGTTCTTAAACCCATATATGAATACAGACACAAAGGCAAATTTCATGAATGATACTGTAAATAAATAAATAGTATACCAGTTAAACAGTCAAAACAAAACCGTGTGTTTGCTGTGTTTAATCTAAAAAAGTTTCAAGACCTTTCTAATAGTTATTATCATGACATTGCTAAATCACTTTCTGACTTTTTAAACAGAAAATACAATTTCAGGTTATCTACTTAAATATTTAAAAGTTTTATTCAAAGTTTCTATTTTTCTGTGTATATCCTGAAACATATTATCTGCAATTTTTAAACAATAAAATCACCAGAAGCTGTCATGTTCAACACCATCTGTATCATCTAGAAGTCTCTTCACAAGGACAGAGCGGGACTTTGTGATTTTCAGGTCTAAATGAGACCCTATGTAGACCGAAGTAAGCTGAAGAGTTTCTGAATAAATGAATCTGTATTTGTTTTTATCCAGCTTCTTACCCCAAACGCTGTTGAACCATGTTTGCGAGACATTGATCGAGAAAGATTTCTTCTGTATTGTGGAGGTGAGTAGGGGTGTAATGAGAATATGATATGGAGAAGCTGGCCTACTTCCTCTGCTATGTCTGGCAGGCAGACATCAAGCGGCTGCAATGTAGCTGAGGTTCATTTAAAGTGTCTTCTCAGTTTAAAAACAAAGCCGTGATTAATGTTTGATTGAAAAGTGCTGTGTGGTTTCAGTGATGGCAGTCAGTTTGACAGGTGACTGCCCGCTAACCACAGACAATGCACAAAAGCCTTCAGAGAACAGATATGTTAATTATATAATTAGTCATACAGGTGTGCTCATTTATTCAAGGAAAAACTCTCTCCCCTTTAAAATAAACATATGAGAAATAAGCCAAAACTGATTCTAAAATACATTCTTAAAGGGATAGTTCGGCCAACAATGAAAAGCCTGTTTTTTCAAACCTGCAAGACTAATGTGGAACATAAGATAGTTTAGGTAAAGGTAAGGGTAATGCTTTATTTCCAAATTTAGACATTCTACTAGCAGTTTGCAACTTCAACTGGCATTAGAGTATTAGAAGACTGTCTAACAATTTATTTTGAGGGGTCCACAACATACTAACTATCAGAAGCTTTGCAAGTGTATGTCAACTTTTTTTACTAACCCTAAACCTCTAACAGTCTACTCTGAGTTAGTAGACATGTAGTTGAAAATGAATGAGAATTAGTTGACATGCAGTTGGAAGAGTTATGTGAAGGTGGACTATCAGAATAAAGTGCAAACATCCACATGAAAGGCAGCATTATTCAGAATATTCTGAGAATTATGTCTTTAATGAACAATTGCTGATGTGTGAATATGTTTTTCATGCCAGTCCTGTCGTTATGGAAAAGAATGCATTTCAAGCATACTTTAAATCTTAAAAGTACATTAAAATGCAAGCGTACTTAAAAAGAGACACTTTAACTTTGTGGTAACTTTAAATTAGAATATTTAACACTAAAGTACATTTAAATTGTTGTCAAGCACATTCATTTTGATGCGTTTACAAACACATGTAATATACTTAAATAACTGCAGTTAACATTATAATCAATATTGCATAGTTAATATAAGTTGACATATTTTAAATGTACTGAACTGAAACTTTTAACAGAAATGTATATTTTAGTTTACTAGAAACATAGTGTAACAAAGTGTCTTTGGTCTTGTAGGCAGGTTATTATACTGGTGTATCTCCAAGATAACACATCTGGATTTGAGTTTATTACAGGCATGTTCTTATTTGCTGTGTTTTGATATAGAAAAATCTGGCAACAAGAATGAGGCAAAAAGCACCTTGTGATTTCTTATGCCGCTTTTTCACTGCGCGGTACGACTCGGCTCGGTACGGCTCGTTACGATATGGCACGGCTAAGTTCGGGTCGGTTTGCGTTTCCAATGCAGTTTAGTACCGCTTTAGAGTGGGCACGATTATTCACGAGTCGTTATAGTTGCGCCGCCTCTACTGCCGTGACATCACCGTAAACGCGCCACAAACAAACACACAACAATAGAGTATTTTTCATTCCGCGTCGCCCCATCGAGCTCTCGCTGGATCCGCTCCTCAGCTATCAACGAGAGGAACGTCTGTACTTCCTCAATAGACCACGAAGCTGCGTGTCTTCAAACAAAACAGTTGCGTCCGATCCTTCGCTGACTGAGCTGATTTAAATCTAGCGGGTCTGTTGTGTCTCGTGTCGCACGTTCAGTGACGCAGTAATGACGATTTTCTCCGGCCAGTCAGTGACCAGCAGAGTTTACACGTCACGTTTTCGTAACGGTACGGCTCGCTTGGAACCTCGGCTGAGGCGGTACTAAAAAAAGGACCAGGTACTGTTACCAGTGGAAAACCCCCCAAAAGTGAGCTGTACTGAACCGTACCGTACTATGCAGTGGAAAAGCACCATTACACTGTACATACGCACAACTCATTTAAATACATTAGTAACATCTAGCTGCTTAGTATATACACACTGCACAAAAAAGAGTTATGGCTTGATCCCTTTAATATTATACTAAACTTACTCTTTTGTGGTCTACGGAAGAAAGCAAGCCTTGCAGGTTGAGTAAATATGTACAGGACTAGCCTTTGGGGTGAACAATTTCCAGACTTTCTATGGAAACAAGAACTGACACCATCACACAAAGACCACAAACCTATCCTCGCTCAGAGCTTCCAGACAACATATACAAGCCTGTTACCTGGAGTCTGTCTATCAAACTGAAGTGATAGGGCATACTTAAGCTACAATGAGCTGGCATCTTGGATTAAATATTCAGTGTTTGGTCAAGGATTATGTGGGCTCCTGGAACGCTGTCTCAGAGGACGGCTGGAACATGACCTGTTAATAGCTGTCGAGAAACCAAAGAGACGAAACCTACACGACTCATGTCACAAGCAAAGTCCAAATAAACACGCAGGACTCACACAACTACAGGCTCAGTCTTCGCAAGTAAACAGATGAAAAGAAATGGAAGCCATAAATGGTTTATTTGCAAATTAGGGCCGGTAAGAGCATCAGATAATTCCTCATACTCAAAGAGAGTCAAGGTGGAAAGAGAATAATGTCAACGAGTTGAAGGATTTCAGCCTTGCGAGACCTCCGCAAATTGCATTGACAAACCAAATCAAATCACTTGAAATCTATAGCCATCTACTGCTCCGAATGCTAAAAATGTCTACCTGAGAGGTTTGCGTTAGATAAAACATGATACAGCAGAAGAGAAAGTTCTCCAGATGCGTACGGGCGAGATTAGAAAAATCAAGACCATTTTTTTCTCTTTTCCCCAAAGACAAAAGGCAGACGTTGTTCCAGGTCCCGTGCCAAGTATTTCAACCGGTCCCCACTAAAAATGGATGATAAATTGCAACTCTGCACGCATGTGACAGCAGAAAGCAATAAACTGGAGGAAAACAAAAAAAAAAGGCAAATGTCATTTGTTCGCAAGAGAGGGATTTGGAGGCGTTTAGGCGTTAAGAGCGAGGCCACAATGTGACAAATAGCTGGACGCAGTCCTCTGGCTCCATGTAGCTTGAAAATCAGCTGTTAAATTCACAGTCTTCAGGGTCTATATGTACAGCTCCTTTCTGTGGGACATTTAAACATTATAAAGACACATTATGGTGTGAAACAACGTTATAGGTTATTCGAAGTCATTTGTAGCAATGAAATAGTAATCCAGAGCTGTTATAGTGCTGGTGAGATAAAACACGGATTTTCCATTTATTTATGATCAAGAAACTTGAGGATAAAAAGGAGAAGACACATGCTTAAAAGAAAGCTTGTAAGCTTTTTTTTTCTTTCGCATCAATATGTCTGGTTCCTGAAAGATATTCTTACAAATAACATCTTAAAAATAGTACAGTCTATATTATATATTAAACGGCCTTGACTACTACAGTATGTACTTACATTTAAATTAATAATTTGATACAGTGCACTTATTGTGTACATACATGTTTTTACATTGTACTTATATTTAAAAATGTAATTACATCCATAATTAATTTCTGAACTTACATTTATAATTACACTGTTGATTCAACCCTTACATCTTAATCCACCTTAAACCTACCCATACCACCAAACCTGTCCCTAACCTATGTGTTTAAACAAAAACTTTGGTCCCACTTTATATTAGGTGGCCTTATCAACTATGTACTTACACCAAAAAAATAAGTACATTTTACTCTGTATTCATATTGTATTGCAAAACACTTTTTAGGTATAAAACAAGTCAGGTTAGGGACAGGTCTGGTGGTATTGGTAGGTTTAAGGGTGAGTTAAGGTATAAAGTATAGTTATAAATGTAATGACGTATCACGATTTTTTTTTTCGTGGGGGGTGGGAGAAAAAAACGATTTTTAAAACAATTTGCGCCCGGCTTGCTAATAGATAACGGGGCTCGAGCACACTGAGTAAATACTTAAACCCCTTGTTATCGACAACCGTAAATGGTCGCATATCTATGGTGGCAAATCTATGCCAGTAATACGCGAGCGCACCACTGATGCTGGCGCGCGCGGTAAATCACATACGCCAGAGGAAAACAGATCTACACGCAAAGAAACGGGAGCCGCCAGCTCATTTCAAAACCGTGCGTGTCATCTGTGCGCAATTCAAGGTAGTCACGGGGTGTGTCGCGATGCTCCCTTATCACACCGATTTCGGTTTCATATTGTGTATCGTTACAGCCCTCGTAAGTACACAGTAGTTAAGACCACCTAATATAAAGTGGGACCAAAACTTTTATTCTGAATACGATTAATCACAATTATTTAACAGCACCATAAAATAAGGGTCCTAAAAGGGGCGTTTGCCGTGCCATAAAATAATACTTTTTTGTTTTTTTCCAAAAACATTTGACTGTTTGTTCACACTTGACACGTTCGCTTTTATTAAAATGTACCCTGGTAAGATCACTCCATTAGTCTGGTTCATGTGAATAAGTGTGAACACTGGTGTGCAGAAAAACCAAACACAGGACAAGATGTCATAAGATGCAACCCTAAATGCTGAAGAGTGCTCAATTGTTTTTTTATTTTCTCGTCATCATTGTGATGTTTTTTTCTTTACAGATCAGCACAGGCAGAGTATCTAAACCATGTCTCTTCACAGCAGATCTTTCTTTCTTTGTGTGATGGAGAAATTCTTGCTGCTGCTTTAGGAAACATTTCATAAGCTCTTCGCAAGTTCTCTCTACTTGTAAAAGTGAGGTCATATTGTACGTACGCACATACACAGTTCCGATGCAAAAAAAAAGAAAAAGTAATAAAAGCACCTTGTTTTGTTTAGGATCTTAAAGTTTGGTCCTAGTGTTGTTGCTAAACTAATTTCGGGAGGAGCGCGAACGAATAATCAGACACAGACGGCCCGGCATTATCATTAATTATCATTACCTCTCTTTAGCCAATCCGGTCCTAACACTCGCACTATAAATTAGCCCACTTCCTTTCCTGCCATATCTCGTTCTAAGCATCCTTCCTCCTCCCCTTCTCTACCGTTTGCATCCTCAAAGGGGGGCACGCGGGGTTCGAGCCGCTGAGCCCCCGGACAGCATGCCAAACATGGTATTATTTACAAGCACGAACCTGAGAAAAAATTATGGTATGAACACAAGTGAACCAGATAATAAAAGAACTAAACATTTGTTTTTGTTTTTTTCATTGTCATTTCTTATTATTTATGAGTACAAGTGTGACAAAACTTGGAAGTCTTGCTGTAAAACTAAACATACTCACAAATACACAACTTTTGAAGCATGTTTATTTATTTATTTTTTTAAATGCATGTTTATAATAAGTATCCACACAACGTTTGGAGTGTGCACTTATAGCTCAAAATGTCAAATACCATCGAGCAATGTTTACCACAGACCTCACTCATGAATTGAAGAAGTCCATAATAAAAACCCCACAGGGAAATGTCCCAGGTTTTGACGTCATTGCCTCAGGACTCTTTAACTAACTCATCACTTCACTGCGTTAAAATGTGCAAACAGAGCATGCAGCGTAAGTTGATTTCTCCAAGGAGACACATTCCCGGTGTCCCTCCACTGAATTCAACATCAGATCCCATTCAAATCAGGTTTGGGTCAGGCTTTAAAATTGACCGATTCTTTGGGTTGATCGATCACTCCTGATCAATTGAGCAGCTGCTATTGACGTTCAGTGTCTCTGCATTGCTTTCAAAGATAAAATATAAAGTGTTTGCCTTACACGAGTAGATGAAATTTAAGCATAAAAGGTTACACTTTATTTGGTGTCCTTGTTACAGTGTAATTATACATTTAAGTATTGAGTAATGTACATGTACTAATTATAATGTTAGGGTTTGGCTTAGGGTTACTTGCATGTAATTAAGCAAGTATAATAATCATCACATATTGCCAGTTTATAATACTAGCATGTGTTATTTTTGTCTTCTTGTAATGCAATTTGTACTTCACGGTTGGGTAAAGATGCTTTGTGTTTATTTCAGCTAAAAAGTAAGTTCATTTTAGTTGAGAACAGAGAAAATAAGACAAAACAGAAACAAGATCACTGTTCTGCAGACCGATTGTCTTATTGTGTCGGCCGAATCAATACAGCACCTTAACAAGGATTTAACAAGACAGTCTCCAGCAACTCACAGTCAGAAAAGCTGTCAGTCTGCCAGACTATCAATATTAAAAGTCCTTTTCTGTGACTCAGCAGAATACCTGGCACTGGGTTCTCTCCAGATCCCTTTCAGCACTTTTAATTCATTATTGATATATTCTGGTAATCATCACCAAACAGCTGGCATCAATATCAGGATGAATTAATTTTTCATGCATTTAACCCTTAATTCCATTTCCATCATCATTTGGCAAAGTGTTAAGTATTAGTCATGAATAGAGAAGCGTATCTATAACTATTCAAGAGACAAATGTGAAATGAGAAGGTTCATCATCACGGGAAGCAATTATAGAAATACATAATTTTTTTGTTAAAATCCTTCAAAAAAGTTTACTTCTAATTCTGTCTTTCTTTTACTTCAAATGTAAATTACAATGCCGTTGATTTGTTCTTTTGATTTATTTTTGTATTTTTCTCTCTCTCAGTGGTATTTTTAAGTGGTACAATAAAATAAGATAAAATGTAATTAAAATTAAATGATTAAATGAAATAAATAAATCAAAATAAAATGATTGAATGAACGAGTAAATAAATATACTAATTAAAAAACATGCTCTGACACCATTTATGTCTTAAATGTCTCAAACTTGTGCTTTAATCGCCTATATTTTGGGATGTTTTACAGGAAAACACAGTTTTTCGCACAATAAATGAGACACCAGGTTGTGATCAATTCCACCTAAATGAAATGCTTGACTATGCTAAAATTAATTGAGTAAATAACTAGGAAAACCTGTCACAAACAGAGAACACACGACCCCAATCAACACAAGATTTTAATGAGGAAAGACTTTTTTCCCTGTCAGTAATGAAGATCAAACACTATACTAGGCCGCCTACAGAAACCTGCTTAAACAAACCCTTCAGCAGTACTGCAGGCCTTTTTATCTTTTTTAAAAGGGCTACATGAAAAACCTCTATGTGCACAACACATTCTAATGCATGCTATTCAAAAAATAAGACCAGCAAAGCAATGCGTGCCAGGTTTCGCCATCCAAGGTCTTTGTTGTCAAACACTCCCACACGTTCAGACACGGGTTCACATGCTGCAGAGACACCCCGCATATTCCTCAACTCTCACAAGCACTACGAATACACCATAATCAATAAACACTAAACAGAGAGGTACATCATTAAAGTGTAAACAAATAAACCTGTCACATCACACATAAATCCCATCAGATTTTGCCTGGATTGGCTAAAACAAGACTTTCTCAAGCTGAGGCCGTTACTTCATCTAAAACAAAAGATTTTAGATTCAAATGTTATAGATTTTAAAATATATTTAGTATTTTCATATTGTATTTCATATGCATAATGAATAATAATAATATTACACACGCACAACAATTTTGATTAAATTGAGTGATATTTATTGCAAACGTTTTATGTATTTGTTTATTTACTTATTTGTTCACAGTGGGTTTGTTTTGGGGTTTGGACCATACATTTGTGTAATGACGATTAAGCAATTAATCGAATTTCAGGAGGACCATGCACGAACGATCGCAGCTGCCACCAATCTCCTTATTACTGTTTACCCCGCGAAGCTCCTATCCTCCGCCTTAAATACCGCTCACTTCCTATCCTCGGCATTTGCGTTTTTGTCTTCCGTCCGCCACCCGAGCAAAGCCGACCCTAGTGAAGGGTCCCTCGTTTTCCAAGTTCTCCACTTCCTCCGGGGGGCACGCGCCCGAGCATCTGTTAACCCTAGCCTCCTAGGGGGTTAAACCTCCTAGGGCTCGGAGGCCGCCTGTCCCCCGGACAGTTATCCAAACAAGCTATTTTATCGAGGAAGTGGGAACTAGTGAAATAAAGAAATGTGTGTGTGTGTGTAACATAATACAATTTAATTATTAATTCTAATAATTGTAAATAATAAATTACAAATAAAATATACTAACTTAATATTACTACAAATAACTGTATGTACAGTATGTGTAATACAGTATATAAGCCAAAAATACAAAACTATATCAATAGTAGTTTATTTATAAATTTTGTTTTAGAAACTGTATTGCAAATTGTTTTTATCATTCATTATTTTTTAAATAATTTCTATTTAAATTTTAAATATAAGACCACTTATAAAGGGGTTTTGATGGATGCAAAGAACACATCTTCACAAGTAAACCATTTATCAAGGTCGGTACAGTCACTACATGTAATTGTTTTGATGTACAGCCGATTTCCTACAACATTTCAGAAATAATGGCCCACTGCCCAAATTACCTTCACACAATTTGACATAATTTGTAGACACTGTGGGAAAACTACAGCAGGATACTCAAGGACAGGACAACATGACTAAATGTGCTGCAATCCACAGAGAAGACCCCGTCTCTCCTCCAAACAGCTGACACATCAATTCATATTTGGTAAATGATGGGGAAAATTAGTTTGCCTCATCCTAATTGTCAGTAGTCTGGGATTAATTGACGTGATTAACGAGATTAGGAAGGAGAAGATGCATAACAAATGTCAAAATGCAGTTAAGAAACGCCTGTAGGTTGTTTGAGCTCTGCTTCAACTTACTGTATGTACTGTATATAAAGCCAGCTTGCACCAAAGTACTTCACAAGCCCCTGCAAGTGCAGACGCACCACACGAATCCAACAAAGAGCAAACCCAATTATCAATCATTCCAATATGAGAAAACAGCATCAACTTTACCTGCATTGAGTGTACCGGTAATAAGTCTGAAGAGGTACTGAGCAAACTTCAGTATCTCCCTCTTGCATCTCTTCCTGCAGCTGCTCATGCTGAGGTTTCTCTCTCTCTCTGTGTTTAATCCTCAAAAGGTCTGGTGACAGAAGAAAACTTCCTCCCCGAACCTGCTCTGCTCGTTCGGCTGTGAGAGTCGGCTCATATGGAGCTGCGCCAGGGGGGTCACTCACTCATAAATATTTCCTCCGGAGCGCTCCCAGTGTGTCCCAGAGCGCTCCCTTCTGAGCCGTCTTCACACTCTTTCTGTAGTTGTAGTAGAGCGACTGCCTGCGAGTCTCTTCAACCTCCACGAGCGCTGCTGGGGAGGAGCGAGAGCACCACAGAGGAGGAGGAGGAGGAGGAGGAGGGATGGGAGGTGAAAAAAAGAGATGGAGCCTCCGCGAATCAGCACTGACAGGAGATTATGGGACTGTCGTGTTGCCAGTTACGATGCTGCAACACTTCTGAGGCATCGCTGAGAGCCTCCAGATTCATTGAGAGCCAAAGATAAGTGGAGAGAGAGAGGGACGGAGAGGTTAAAGATAAGAGAGACTACAGAGACAGCCTGCTCTTGAATGAATAGGACAGAGATATGGAGAATGGAGATAAAAGTGAGGGTGTGGGAAAGAGTGAAAAGAGATCCGGACTGAAGACAAAGGCAGAGGGACTGAGGTGTGAAAAGCAACGACTGAAGCCAACACAAAGAGAGAAAGAGAGAGAGAGAGAGAGGTTAAAACTGAAGCGACACACCTTGACATTTCAGAACAGCAGGTGTTCAGATGCTGGAAATAAAGGTGGAGTTCATAAGGTCACACTTGATGACTCACTGCCTCAGGTCCTTATTTTACAGAAACACGGAAACAGGTCTATAAAAAGAACCGTCCCTGTTCATTGTCGCCTATCAATGACGCAATATCTGCACTATTCCGCCTATGGATACTACAGCAACACATGGGCAAATGCGGAAGTGGTAGTTATTTATTGTGCATTTCGACGATTACCATGGATCATGATTACACTCTCCACAATCCCAAAAAACATAGATGTATACAAACCGAGGCAAGAAGATATTGGAACAAATAAAGTGAGAACAAATATCAGCGTGGCGTTTCTGAAACGGAGAGAGCATCGGCCTGGACAGAGACTGTCTTTTAATAGACGGGTATGCAAATATATATCATTCACTGTGTAAGTAATAGTCATGTGCAGGTGGTTAGGTGATTAAACAGATATAAATGAGCTTTTCATCCGTGAACATGATTTCTCCCAGATGATCTCCCAGTGTTCAATGCTCCATCATTGCGTCATAGAACTTTACTTCTGTTATTGTTTCGGAAATGCCACCTCTAGTGGCGTAAAAAAAAACAGACACAAAAGTCATGCAAAATATTAGTAAATGCTATACTTGCATATAAACAATACTAAAATAATGCTAAAAAGTAATAACAATAAATACATTTTAAAAATAAAATTTTCAAGAGCTATTATGCATCACAAAATTCAAGGCAAACTTTGGGCATCAGGCTCCAAAAAGGACAAAAAAACACTAATGCCCAGAAACGGTTTTACAGGTCCATTTACAACCTTAGAATTTGACCCTAGAATGAAACAGTCTGTTTTTGCCTTA
>JAUMHQ010000059.1:26592405-26608452 GCA_032361165.1 Enteromius paludinosus
ATCAAGTCCAATCAGTATAATCAAACACAGCTGGACTCAAATGAAGGTGTAGAACCATCTCAAGGATGATCAGAAGACATGGACAGCACCTGAGTTAAATATATGAGTGTCACAGCAAAGGGACTGAATACTAAGGAACATGTGATTGTGTTTTCCTTTTTTAAAAATAAATGTATATAAAACTTTTAATAAATCAGCAAAAATGTCAACAATTCTGTGTTTTATTTTGTATTTTTATGTGAATATGGGTTGCTGTGTGTACATTAATGAGGGAACAAAAGGAACTTAAATGATTTTAGCAAATGACTGCAATATAACAAGGAGTGATACATTTAAGGGGGTCTGAATACTTTCCGTACCCACTGTATACAGGCTTTACAGCAAGTGTTACCAAAAATTTCTCAGTGCATCAGTTGAGTGTTATTTTTAGCCTGTATCAGTATCTGTTTGGGGCGGAGCTGTCTAATTCAGACCAGACCTCGACAGGCAACTGCAAATGTTCCTCATTACCAATTAGCAGCTGCTACGCAACCCCCCGAAACAATCAATCTGCATTCAATTCAAACCCAGGCAGCTATTGAGGATCTCACACACAGCTCCAGTGATAGACTCGCTGGGTATGAAGAGTATTTGCCAGTTTCCGGCGTGTGTGAAAACCAGCTTCCGCACCTCTTTTAATTCATCCCGCAGCGCACACCTGCTTGCAAAAGCAGACGTTCACTCAATACATCTCAAAAAGCACTGATGTTATGACATATCCTAACCAAAATCCAGCACTGCAACCAATACCTATAATTAAACACTAATATTTTAGCTCTTCATAGTAATACTTCAGTAAACATTTTTTCGGTATTTGACATATTTTGGTTATACGTTTTTGATTGTGTTTTATTTACAGAATACTTCCAGTGTAATTTCACATTTAAGCACTCAGTAATATGAATTAACTACATGTACTTACTATAAGGTTAGTATTAGGGTTTGGGTTAAGAATATTTGCATGTAATTATGCATAATGTATTGTTATTATAATAGCAAGTACATGTAACATGTATCAAGGACTCCTTAAAACAAAGTGTTACCAAATGTTCACTTTCTTGTACTATGTACTTTACTTTTTAGGTATAGGATGAGGGTTAGTACCTACTGTAGTGATTAGACTTATGATAATTACTGAAACAAGTATACATTATGTGCACTAGGAACAGCACTGTAAAATAAAGAGCTACTGATTTTACAGCAATAGGTATGATGTTGTATCTGTTTTAGTAAATAGTATGCAAATATAAAAAGAATCTGAAGACTTCAATATCTACAACCAGATTACTTTAAAGGTGGTTTAAATAATCTAACAGTGCAATAGCCTTGTGAAATAAACAGTGACAGATTTTAGTGCAACTGCAATATTGAAACTAGACTTAAGTACTAGTTTAAGTCATAAGTCAAAAGATAATCTAATAATAATTCAGTAAAAGGCCTATTAAGTGTACTTAAAGTGTACTTTCATTAGGTTACACGTAAGTACACACTTAATTGTGCTTTTGTAATAATGTCAAATTAAGTTTTATTTTTAAGCACATTTAATACCACTGATTTAATATTCTGTATAATATAATATACTCCCTTTAGCTTGTTATTCAATAGTAATTACAGAATTTTATATATAAACAACATACAGTTCAAGTTTTAACAGAAATCTATATTGCTGTAAGTCTATATTACTTTAGTCTAGCATGAATGCTTGTCAGTAAATTCATCACTTCATATTTCAAAAACAATAAAAGTAATCATGAAATTACATAAAGGCCCGGTTTCACAAACGGGGCTTAGCTTAAGCCAGGACTAGGCATTAGTTAAATTAAGATATTTAAGCAACTTTTACAAAAATGTCTTAATATTACAGGTGTGCATCTTAACACAGAACAATGAAACTGACATGGTTTAAGATATGTCAGAGCAAGATATTTTCATCTGAGACCGCTCAAACATACAATTTAGTCTGGGACTAGCTTAAGCCTTGTCTTTGAAACTGGGGGGATAATGTATTTAAAGTCCTACTTAAGTAATTTCATAAAGCACACAGACAAAGTTAATCTGATTACATTTACTATATAGTGTATTTCATTCAGTAGGTAACACTTTATTTTATGGTTACACCGTTGCTTATTAGGATGCAATTTACTAGCCATTTATTAGTAATTAAACACATATCAGTGCCTTATTCTACATGACCTTATTCTACATCCCTAACCCTACCCAATACCTAATCTAACAACTACCCTACTAACTATTAATAAGCAGATTAAGAATTTATTGAGGGAAAAGTCGGAGTTAATAGTTAAGTTTATGTTTTGCAAATAACATGGTTTCGAGAGAATCGTGAACGCAGTAATCACAAGCAGTAATCATACACGGCTGGCAGCCGGTTCCCTAATCAATCTCTTCCAATCAAATCGCTTTCCCCTCACTATAAATTCGCCCCAATTCCATGTTCCCACATCTCGCATACTTTTCCATCCCGGGGGCAACCCTCACCGAACCCTAGACAGCTCACCAAATTTGCTCTATTTTTGATTACCAGGAAACGTGAACTCTTGAGACAAATGTTACCTATTCTAAAGTGTCACAAGATCTGCTTAACTTTAGAATAGGTTGGCACTTAAGTATATTCTTTTAGACTATCTTACTTCACTCTTTTTAGAACTCTGCTGAGGGTAAGCAAATATTTTTGCTGTTACGTGCATACAGTATATATTTAGCGGTTAGTGACTGTACTCACAAATGACCATTGAGAGTGGTCATTATATTTTCTGAGCTTCATTTCTCATTACTGTCATGGAGGTGTTCTTCCAAACTGTCCCAAGCTGCGACTGCAATCCCTCAGCGGTGACCCTGCAGACAGGCGACCCGACTCATACATCACCTTAATGGCTTCCCCACGCAGCTCAACTCATGTTTGCTGTAATGTATTCTCCAACACACTGGAATTCAACAGCCTTATACAGTAAGGGACATGAGGGCGGCTGTGTTTACATTGAGCTGGTGTCTGGGACAAGACTCTCATGATGCAGAAGAGCAAAGACGCCAACAACACAAAGGACAGTCGTGCACCTCATCAAGTTTTAGACATCAAATCAATGGTCAGCCTATTCCCAACAACACACACACTCCTGTTTATATCCAGAGAAAGAGAATGAGGCAAATGAATCGTAAGATTAAAACAGGTGTTGCTTCTTTCAGGTCTATGAAAGCCTTTCCTTGGCCATTTTTACAGGTTCTTAATGCATTTATATAGTGCAATCACATTAGGGCAAAACATGAAGATGATATCCAAGTTTTTCAATTTGATTTGAATTTTTACACTCCATTTTCTCTGAATCACAGCATAGAACAAACTTTATTAAAAAACAAATATATAAATAAAAACAATAATTATATACATTTTCAATTAATTTATTCAATTAATAATACAAATAAATACTAAAATAAATATAAAAAATTATATAATTAAAATATGAGCAAGTTGTAAATAAAGACTATTCGGGTATGTTTTACTATTGACAAACTATACTTATACAATTGTCGTTAACTGACTTGAAGTAATCATCATTCTACAGAAGAAAATTCAAGACCAACTTGCAATACTATTGTAAACAGTTTATGCAACAGGCCCCAATTTATCCTGATTTTCTGATAAATCAGATAAAAAGTAGTTTCATTTATTTAAAATTCCCCCAAAAAGTACTACTGTTACTGTGTTTTGCATTTTTTGCCAAAAAAGTAACATATGTAAACACTTTTTAAGGTAAATTAATGTCTAGCAGTGTTTATTGGAAGGGACAGTCTAAAAAGTGCAAATTTAGATATTAAAAACACACACTTATATGCAGTACAGTAGGCTATGCCTTCAAAGTTCAAGTTGAACCCTACATTGATATATATATATATATATGTATATATGATATATGTGTGACTAATAAAGGATGTAAAAGTCATTTTAGAGTTATCATGTGTCATGCATACTCAAAAGCCTGACTGAATCTTTGGTAGATCATGCTGGTAGTTCATGTGATGAACCATTTGGTTAATCTGCTACAGGAAATAGTTTGACGAGATCTGACAACATCCACTGAAATCAATATTCAAAAATCAATTAAATTCATTCAAAAACGGAACAAAGAGAAAAGCATTGTTTGTGTTCAGAAGACACTTGGTTTATTTTGTTTCAATGCAAAGTCCAAATACAGTACTTCGAAGGGTCATAGTCAAAAAACTGGAGGTCTAAAAATACCATTCCTCCACTTATTTGTGTTTCATTATTTCAGCCTTAGCAGATAATGATGCTGACGATAAGAAGCATCAGTCACAGTCACAAAGCCCAGGCACAATAGCAGTGCAGAGACAGACTTCACATTTCCCATCTGTGACGCGTCTCCAGATACAGGCACAGGCTAATGGCATTCTCATCTCCTGTATGTCCTTCAGTGTCCTTTGAGTGTAGTGTGACCTGGTTTTCACTCCGGCCCTCACAGAGCAAATCAGAGGAAGCAGGACTCCCTGACTTTACATGCTGCTGAAATATTAAAGAGAGTCCCTGGACAGAGAGCCTCGTGCATCGCCACCACCAGCCACTGGCCTGCTGGGAGAATAATCCACAAAACAGCGGGAAATCCAGATGGAGTGGGGAGGGAGAGGCAAAATATATAGAGGCTGAGAATGTGAGAACAAGCAGTTTCCTACAGTAATCATAATAAACAGAAGCAGATTTAAAGACTTGTGTCCATTTGAGATGTATTCCCCCCTGCAAAATTATCTTTTAAAATAACCATTTGTAATTCCAAGTGATTCCTGTATAACTCACACTCTTTTGGACATGTCAGACTCGTATTGATCCACCAACCGAGATAGTAAAAGCATTTCAAGTGAATCAAGAATCTGACTGTGGCAAAAAGTGACTTTATAATAACCAAATAACAGAAATGTTACAAATATAATCATATTGGAAAATGTTTTACTTAACGGTGTGATTGTTTTAGCGACATTCACGTCATTGGCGAAAACTATTTCAGCCTAGAGATGTTTAAATAACAGAATAGAATAGAATAGAATGCAATATAACAATGGCTTCACCAAAATGAACTGAAATAGTCTGTATATGTTAGTATATTTATTAATATTAACAGTTATTTATTCAAACATTTCAATTTAAGTTCTAGTTTTATCAATTTTGTTTGTATTTTTGTCATTTTTATTAAATTTACTGTTTTTACGTCATTTTCAGCAAATCAGCAAAAACATGTTTTGTAAAGTGTAAAATGATTTATTGCCAGTAAGAAGTTTTTTCTGTGACCTGAGCTAAATGATACATTTTTAAAGTGTCCTACAATGTAACCTGAGGAAAAAAAAATCTCAAACTTGACAGAGCCTGTGAACCTGCAAGCCTCGAGAGAATGTTTCCCCGCCAAACCTTCTGATAGCCTAGTCTTGCCTGAGGCACTTCAATAAATGTCAACATCATTTGGCAAATTGTATAGGGAGGAGAGCCCACTGGTATACAGAATGAGTAGCCCTTATGACATTTTCAGAAAACTAGATTTGATTGAACTGACTGCCAAAAGCCAAAGTAGCCCGAGTATGATCGCAATATCCCGCACTGTCAACAGTGACACAAAGAAACAAACCTCGACTCGGGCTGCCGGCCATGGAAATTTTATGAGATGGCTTCAAGTCCTGATGTGCTGACACTTTTATTGATCTTCGCTCTGGAGCAAAAGTGCCACTGCATATCTGCAAGTAAATCCGGCTGATAGCATCACTTCTCAGCTGCTCTGGGGACACTGAACACATCCAGAAATGTCTTTATCGCGACAACAAAAACAATAAAAATGCTAATAATATTTGATGTCGAATTAAACTTCTGACTTTCGTGCTTCGGGTCTGACAGATTTAAATAATTCCTTGTCATCACTTAGTAAAGGCCCCCGGTGAGCTGTGATCAATTAAAAGTCACGAAGTCAATGTGAAATACTCTAATCTCAGCTGAACACCTAGGCAGGAAGCCAGAGAAATCGTAATTTTCTAATACATAATGCAAGACGTGTCTGTCGATACGCTGCCGTTTCAGTGCTTTCTCTGGAAGATCTGTAAAGAAGGCCTTGGTACTGCACTGTTTACACTGAGCCTTCTAGCACTTTCTTTTTCAAATTCTTGACTTGTATGGCATATGCTAGGTGAAGGCACATGCACATGTCACTTTCTCACTCGCACCTGAACGCTTCAATGTTGCATTATGACTGCCAGACTTAAAAGCCCGTATTGAAGCAATGCACCAACAGCGCATATTGAAATCAACAGCAGAATCTCACCAACATCAAACCGCGCTCCCACTTGGCAGAAACATCAGAATAATTTGCAGTTTGCTAGTGACATGCATTTATAGAAGTCGATAAATCTCCGACACAGAGCCAAAGTGACTTCAATGAAGATGCATGATAAATATGAAGGCTGCCCTCAAATGGGCTTAAGTCGATTTGAGAGTATATGGAAGCGGCACAATGGAGATTGGTTTCGAAAGGAAGACCATTAGATGAGGCTTTTAATGCTGCGGTGCCTCATAAACCTCAGGAATAATGGTGTTGGCTTCCTCGAGCACTGGAACCGTAGTTGATGCGCTGGGAATTAGCCAGATGATTGAGCATTAGAGAGCGCTCTGAGTGATCAGACTACTCCAGGTCTCCTGCTACAAGACATAAATGATGTAAAGGGAACAATCGCATTATGGATACTGTAGTAATCGATACAGTAGTACAGAGAATTCATGTATGTTTACTGTAATGTATAGCTTTAACGTGATGATAATAAACACTCACAAATCTATGTCAACATCTCGTTGGGCATTTAGGTCACTTGAGAGTTGACGGTTTGAAAAATATGCCAGGGCAACATAAAAATCTTCAAAACCTACAGGTAGTTCAATAGTTATGAAAAAAGTTTGTTTTTGCAATGCAACTAAAGAACCATTCTGGTTTCCACAAAGAACCTTACCTTTCAGTGGACAGTTCTTAGTTTGAAGAGTGTTTTAATCATCTAAAAAAGGGAGACAGCCTTTGCTCCAACCCCTACTGCAAGAATAAGAGCACGGCTCTGATCGGGCATCTCCGGGGGTCTTCTTGTTGGGAAGAACACCACTTGACGAACAGGATCTACTTCAAAGCATAAATGGTGCTCTCGCTGAAGATAGGGTGTCAACTACCCTTTGGGGTAGATCACCTAGAACCTCTGCATCCTGTCCAGGGACCAGACATGGAGAGCAAGGAGCATGAGTTCTGGAAACCACGTCCTGGTGGGCCAATATGGGGCTACCAGCAGGACCTGCTCCTTCTACTCCCTGACCTTGCACAGAAGCTGTGCTAGAAGGTTCACTGGGGGGAACGCATATTTGCACAGGCCCCGCGGCCAGCTATGTGCCAGGGCATCCGTCCCGAGAGTTCCCTCGGTCAGGGCGTAAAACAACTGGCAGTGAGAGGTTTCTAGGGAGGCAAACAGGTCCATTCTCCGGGGAGTGCAGCTCGCAACAGCTCGTCGGCTGCCTGGTGCCTGGAATGTGAATGGCGCGAAGTGACCTCAGATGCTTCTGACTCCAGAGGAGGAGGAGGCGGGCGAGTTGCGACATGCGACGGGAGCATAGACCACCTTGTCGGTTGATGTACGCAATGGTCGCCATGTTGTCTGTATGGGGTAGTACGTGTCTGCCTTGTAAGTGCTTCTTGAGACGACCAAGGGCTAGCCATACCACCAGCAACTCTAGGCAGTTGATGTGCCAATGCAGAATACCACAGCATACCTGGAGACCTGCTCTAAGGGCACTCCGGCCTGGAGAAAGGCGTGGTCTGACGGGGGAAGGTTTTACGGCAGGCCGGTGTTATTTGAAGCTGGTGAGTGGCTGCTTGAACTTCCGCATGCCGGCAGGCTTGGCAGGGGCCTGGGCGGCTGCCCTGTGGCCGGCTCCACGATGCTGCCTGGATGGAGGCTGCTGCGCTGGCTGCGCAGGAGCAGGGGCGGCTGCAGCTGGCCGACCTCAGAAATGAGCAGACTGGTTTTCAATTATGTTAGATCAATTATGTCCTGTCAATGCTTCTAGCTTTGATAAATTTGCTGTTTTGGATTATTATTAAAACATTTAATTATTATTCTTAAGAATTATTCTCGAATATTTCTCCGCTCTCCACCATTATACCACAAAGTAATTTCTATATGAAAGCATTATATAAATAACATGAAGGTAAAAAAAAAAAAAAAAAAAAGAGATGCTGTAAAACAGATGCAGAACAACAATAAAGCTAAAAACAGGTTTCTAGAGTTTGCATAGTGATGCACAAAAGAACCATTTTGGGTTCCACAAAGAACCTTTCAGTGAGCAGTTCTTAAAAAAGAACCTTTTTTTCTCATAGTTTGAACCTTTTTAAACTATAATGAACCTTTCTATGCATGTTGAATGCTCTTCATGAAACCAAATACGCAAAAAACAGCACATGCTTATCTTGAGCTAAATTATGCAGCTTTTTATAAGCTGCTGCATGGGTAAAATAGGGCAATGTAAAATGTCTTTAGATAAATATGGTACATATGATTCAGGGATTATTAGAGGAATTTAACAACAACGAGGATAAATAAACTCCAATCACGGTATAAAAAGATCACAAAGAGGATCCAACAAAACTGTAAGCGTCACAGAAAAGGGCATGAATACTCATGCAGTGTATGCATTTCAGTTATTATTTCAACTATTTTGAATACAGGTTTGGTGGTATGGGTAGGTTTAAGGGTGGGTTAAGATCTAAGGGATGGGTCAACAGTGTAATTACAAATGTAATTACAGATGTGATTACACAGGGTTTTTTTTTTTAAATATAAGTCCAATGTAAAACATGTAAGTGCATTGTATCAATTATTAATTTAAATGTAAGTATATAATAGCTAAGGCCACCTAATACAGTATAAAGTGGTACCCGAATATTTCATATTGATGTAATAAAATGATGTACACTAAAATGCCCCTATTACAATCACTGTCTGTAACACAATCATACAGTGTGCAAACTAAAACTCAACAGTTTTAAACAGGTATAAATTAAGATCTTTGGCTATTTAAAAAACACACACATTCTGCACTATTGCACCATCAGCAAATTATACTATACATACGAATCAAATGAATAATACAAAGTGATTGGTTTGGCCAGAAAGCAAGCAGCATGGACTGCTTTTCAATAAATGAGGGTGCATTTGAGTACATATATGATATTTATTAATATGACCCTGCATGGTGTTATTAATATAACATCAATCCTCCAGCAGGACTGGAGACTCACGGGTAAGACAGCAGCAGAAATGGGACGGGGAGGCCAGCGGCGGGGAGGGACGTAAAGCACAAGAGCTGCTCATAAAAAGTTTGCTGCAAGGACACAATTCATTCTCAGTGAGACAGGCAGGTAGATGTTAGAGTGGGTGCACTCCTCTGAAGGCCCGGAAGGAAGAATAGTAGGGTGCAGAAGGATAAGAATACCTAAAATTCATTTTGAGGCTGTGGAAAGAGCCAGGCTGGCTTGAAATCAAGTGCTACTACAGTGAATGTGATATATGTAAGCACAATGGGATCCCAAGGGCCCATGAATGCCTATGACAGAGTGTGTGGCAGCAAAAGCTGATAATTAAATCTTTTTTTTTTTTCTTGTTAAATTGTGTCAATTTCGGTGGAAATTAATGTTCGCAACAACCTTAAGATGTTGGCACTTATTCTTCTTTTAAATATTTAAATAATGGGTCCCACTTGTGGCTACTTACACTTAAATTAATAATTTAATACAATGCACTTATTGTGTACATATGTGTTTTTACATTGTACTTATATATTTTTATTTTCTGCATATAATAACATCTGTAATTAATTTCATGTTACTTCATTTATAATTATACTGTTGACCCATCCTTAAACCTACCTATAACACCAAACCTGTCTCTAACATGTATCCCACCTGAAAAGAAGTGTTTTGCAATACAATAGAAACACAAAAAGTACATTGCACTTATTTTTTGGATGTAAGAACATGGGAGTTAAGGCCACCTAATATATAATGTAACCAAAAAAATTTATATATATAAAAAATGCTTTCTACAACCATTCCTACTGGAATTTTGAATTGGAATGACAGGAAGAGAAATGTGCAATTCTGTAGCTAATTATTTAAATAAGCTTATTTTTATCAATTAATTACAAGCATGTCTTTGTACAGATATAAGACTTCAAAGAAAGTTTAGATTATAGCATTTTTTGCAAATAATTCAAGTAAAAGTTGCATTTTTTTAATTATATTTTCTCTATTCTATAAGAAGTTATAGAAATCGGCTTCATCTTGTATGCAGCTGCATTTCGAATGTAATTTTTTCAGACGTGACTTGGAATTTAAATTAAATTCTTTATTAAATTCTAAGAGCTGTAGAATCATGGGAGACTTATTTTAATAACTGAACAGTATTGATTGTTTAACAAAGCACACAAAAATCTTTCTTGAGGTACATGAATAATTCATAATGTCCACAAGACCAATGATTAGGTTATTTCTTCAGAAAGAAAACTGCCCGATTAGAGTCAATAATGCAAAATGTCCATAAAATGTTGATATGTGGTTTCCTGAAACTGCTGAACTCAACTAAACCATCAAGCGCTTTTTCTCAAGGCTAGGAATCCTTCACACACACTAGATCATCTATAGCTCCGAGGCAGGAACGGATACTGTATATAACTGAAAAGCTTTGAGGACAGCTATTACTTCGAGCTGAGAGTCATCTGGTGTGAAGGATCACTACAAAAGCTCACTTTCAGAGACTCAACAACAGAAGACATTTTTGAGTGAGAGAGAAAGCTTTAAGTGATTCAGTTTTAAGACCTTTAACCTCCACTGGGCTTCAAAGGAAGCAGCTGATGTGGATGGTTCTGATCATGATGACAGGAAATAAACAAACCAAAACAAAATAATTAACCAAAGGAAACCTGAGATAACTTTGTATCTCACTGTACCAGTATTAGCTTGGGTAAAAAATGAATAGGCTATAACTTAATCCGGCTCTCATTGTTTTGGACTGCCCTTCAAGCTGAATTGTAACTGAGCACTGACCTCTCTAAATTATTTTCGCTCTCATTTTATGCAAGTAATAAATCTGAATTTCCCCAGCGAGAATCTGCATATCGGTCCATTCTGAGAAATAATGTCTGTGCTTTATCTTGTTTCACGAATCAGAGAATGGCCATTCAAGAAGACGGGGGTGGTTTGAACAGGACGCTGATAAGAAAAGCTCACTGTAACCCTGCTTAAAATTCTGTAATTGAACGCACTTATCTTGGCTGAGAAACTTTACCTCCATTTTGAGACTTGATGGAATGTAACAGTGGAAGCAAGAGGCCCTTAAACAGGCAAAAAGAGCACAAAGTTAACAGATCATCTGCTGTTATATTATGCCATTCGATAAAATCTATTTTAAAGACCCTGTGGAATCAATCGAATGTGTGTATTGTTAGGATCCTGCCCTGACTGTCTTGTCTTTGTTCAATGTCTCTTTGTTTTTGCACATGGTTCTGTCTCTGTTTGTGCCCCACCTTGTAAAGGTCCTTGTCTGCTTGATTTGTCTTCACCTGATCCTCATGTATGCTGCTCCATATATTGAGTTTACTTTCCTTGTGTCTCTCCTGGTTCGTTTTGGTGCTTTGGTGTTATCTGTTTCTTGGTCTTGAAGCTATCCCTATGACCTCTTATTTAGTTATTTTATATCCTTGTTTTCTTTCGGTTTTCTCTAGTTCTGTCTAGTTCTTGTTTTCTGATTTGGTGCATTCTAATCCTACTTTTGATTTATTTTTATTTTTTTTACAGGCCTTTTTGGATCCTGGCTCTTTGTTTCTACTCTTTGATCTTGCTTTTGGCTAGTTTTGGTTATCTTAGTTTTTGCTGTCTCATTGTGTATACTTGTCTGTCTTGTGTCTTTAGTGTTGAGTCTTCGTGTTTTGTCCTGTCTTGCCTTGGCCTGTCACCCTGGAAGCAGCTGTCTGGTTACTGGTTCTATGAATTCCTGCCCTGGCGGCTAGACTGGTGCAACTTCTGTGATTTTACTTCAGGTAACAGAGTCCCGGCTCTTGCCTAGCTCTTCCTCTAGAGCGGCCGTCTCCGTCAGCTGCCACCTCAGACAGGCTTAGTGGATGTCTGCCTGCCCACGCTTCTGTCTGGACACTTTCATCCCTCATTCTCCTTGCTGTTCTAATCCTACGTTTTGTTAATAAAAGACCCTTATCTGCTCATTTGCATCTGGGTCCTATTTCTTGCAGATCCCTGACATGTATAAAACGTTAAGAGAAGAAATTTGCGAAACAGATATCTGGATAGCTTTGAAAAGAAACAAAAGTGACACCTTTCATGGTTATACCACCTAAAAAGTGGAATGGGACAAGAAAAAAAGAGAGAGCCCATAAAAAAATTGCATTGGCAAAATTGCATAATTCAGAGTGTGAAGTCTAATTTGTTGAAAATCGTACAAAATAAGGCGTGAAATTAACTGCTTATGGTGAATCAAATGCAGGAAGATGAAATGTGAAAACAGAAGTACGAGACCTTTAATCCACTATAATGGCAATGATTTTTCAGGCAGACATTGCAGCAGTCACAGTAAAAGGACTACTGAGACTATGCAGTTTTTTCTTCTTCTAATTACTAGTCTTACTAATATAGTATTTTTAAAAGAGTAATATTCATGGGGGTTTCGATGGCTTGTGGTTTTAAGCAAAAATGGCCTGAACTCAAAGGATGCCGGTGTTAGCTCTCCATGAAAGCACTGCTGAATACCCCAGCCCCGAGGGACCATTTACTGCACTGGCCATATTAACCAGGTCATCAGACACCCGAAAAAGCTCAGCCTTGAGCTGTTTATAAAACACACAACATGAAGAAAAGACAAAAAAACTATCAGATTAGTGCTTGTTAGGTGTTTCTAAGAGACAAAAAGTGTGTTTGTGAGCGAAAAAGAGAGAGTCTGGTAGTAATGAGGAACTTTAGGCAACGCTGATGATTACTTCATAAATCACTCTTGATGTAGCAGCAGGGGACTCACTGTTTCACCCCGAAGGTAAAACAAGAGTGCAAAAGTGAAGCAAATATCCTGCTTCTCTTACTTTTCCCCGAGCTATGAAAGACATTAAGTACAGCTTCCCTCAAAGGACAAGCGGGTTTATTAAACTGCCTCAGCAAAGCGCTTAAAATTACATATTCAAACTTGGGTTAAAGGGATGGTTCATGCAAAAGTGAATCATTTACTCATGTTATTTCAAACCTATTAAAAATACCTTATAATTTCCCAGCTTTAAAAAAAAAAGGTTTTGTTACCGTTAACTTCTATGTTATTTCAGAAATGTCCTCTAAAGGTTCAAAAAGTGCCATTTTTAAAATGGGAAACACTTTACTTGAAGGGGTGTGAATAAGACTGATATGACCTTCATAATCATGACATGACATACATCATGAACATAAAGGAGGCTTTATGCATGTTTATTACAACTTTAAGTGTCGTTCGCTCAGTTATGTCATTTTTAATGCAAAGATGACACTGAGATGCCTTATGAAAGCTTGACATAAACCAATACTTCATAACCTGTCAGCCCACAATATCCACGGGAGTGTGGTTAGATCCACATCTAGGAGGTGGAGATTGGTAGATTTAGGGGTGGAGATGGGTGGATTTAGGAATCAGGTGGTGGAGATGGGTAGGTTTAGGTATATGTAAGGTGGGAGGAGTTGGATCTGGATCAAGTGGGCTTGTATTTGTCACTAAATTTCATGAAGTATTAATACTACTGTATGTCAAATTATTTTATGACAGTGTCATGAATACTTTTCTTGACCTCAAGAACAGAGGTAAAAATTGACTTTGGTATTAAAATCTCATTTAAGTGTTAATATTTTGCCAAATTATTTTACGACAGAATATTTATTTTATATAATTGTTTAATTTATTTAATATTGTCTAAGTAATGTCAAATTTGTCATAACAAAGGTGTCACGCCCAGCTGGAGCTGCCAGCTAATGACTGTAGATGGCACTCCAGCTCTCTAAGAACTGTGTTTTTGTGTCTGTTTCCACATCCGGACTCCATTTCCCAGAATGCACCTCTCCCCCACAGCTGTTGCTAGTCAGGTTCAATCATTCAATCAGTTTCACCTGTATAAATACCAGTCTGTTTGTCTGTCTCCTCACGGTCCACGTTCGAGGACTTGGTTTTTGAGTTTATTCGGCTCGCTGAACGGTCGGGTCTCAACGAAACAATCCTCACCGCGGTGTTTATGAGCGCCGCACGCCAGTTCAGCCCCATTGAACTGCCAGATATTACCGAGTTGGCATGGGAATCGGGAGTCTTCCTTTGCCTGATGACAGTGCGGTCTCAGGCAGGAGGATTGAGTCAGGCTGATCGGTCACCCCCAGAGACACAGCACAAGATGGCGGCCGTTCATGAAGAGCAGTGCAAAATGGCGGACGATCGCGAGACCCAACACAAGATGGCGGTCAATCGCAAAGAGGATCTGCCCAGTCCGCTGCTCCCAGACCCTGTGCAGCCATGTAAAGTGCTACTGGTCCCGGTTACACAGCCGAAGAGACTGTTTTATGTCCGATCAGCTCCAGTTACACAGCCAGGGGTGCTGTACCAAGTCCCGCGCGAGGGGCTGAGTGATGCTCAGTCAGGTGCCCTAAGACAGCTAGGGGAGCTGTCTTCCACTCCGGTGGTTCCCGAATCGCCCATAGAGGGCGCCGGTGCCATCACTCAGCGAGAGGGACTGAGTGATGCTCAACCAGTCACCGAAGGACAGTTAGAGAAGCTGTCGAAGGCCCTCACGATTCCTGTCGGACGGTACGAGGGACCATGTTCAACCCAGTCTGTCCCGGTTACGCAGCCAATCGAGCCACAAAAGGTCCTCGCGGTTCCTAACCCGCACGTAACGGGTCTCAACCCCGTAGCACGGTACGAGGAGCCGTGTCCGCATCAGCAGGTGAGCTGTCAGAAACCCTTGCGGTTCCCAATCCGCATCTGTCGGGTCCTAGCCCCGAATCCCGGTCTGAGGAACCGTGTGATGTCCTGTCGGTCCCGATCATGGAGAATCTATCAGTGGCTACACGACCCCTGGGGAATGTTGACCGAGGTCATGGATTTCCCAGGGGTTCCGCTGATGGCTGCACGGACTCCGTGTCAGGCCGGTCAGAGCACTAACCTGTCCGTGCTCTTTTGTGCAGCCTGGTTTCCTGGTCCGCCCTGATGGGCATTCCCGCCGTCTGGTACGCTCAAGTGGGCATCCCCGCTGTCTGTTCCACCCTGGTGGACGTCTGCACTGCCTGCTCCGCCCGAGTGGTCATCCCCGCTGTCTGGACTGCCCTGGGGGGCATCTGCTCCGCCCTGGTTGGCACTACCGCTGCCTGCGCTGCCCTGGTGGACACCTGCTCCGCCCCGGTGGATGTCTCTGCTCCGCCCCGGTGGACGTCTTTGCCGCCTGCTCCGCCCTGGTGGACGTCTCCTCCACCTGCTCCACCCAGAGGGAGGTCTCCGCCGCCTGCTCTGCCCCGGTGGGCTTCTCCACCGCCTGCTCCGCCCAGAGGGAGGTCTCCGCCGCCTGCTCCGCCCCGGTGGGCTTCTCCGCCACCTGCTCCACCCAAGTGGTCTTCTCCGCTGACAGCTCTGCCCTGGAGAGCTCTTGAACTATCTGATCCGCCCTGGTGGGCACCTTCTCCATGTACTTCACCCAGGTGGGCGTTCCCACCACCTGCTCCTCCCTGGTTGTCGTTCCACCATTTTCAGCATCAGGAGCGTCTGGAATCCGCTCCTTAAGGGAGGGGTTTTGTCACGCCCAGCTGGAGCTGCCAGCTAATGACTGTAGATGGCACTCCAGCTCTCTAAGAACTCTGTGTTTTTGTGTCTGTTTCCACATCTGGACTCCATTTCCCAGAATGCACCTCTCCCCCACAG
>JAUMHQ010000059.1:26614780-26625324 GCA_032361165.1 Enteromius paludinosus
CAAATTTCAGTTTACAACAAAAAAATAAAAAAGCGCCTCTTTTTTTGTCTTTATTATAACATAGACAATATATACAAAAATTTTAATCAATTTCAACAGTGTTTTATGTAATTTCAAAAGGTTTCCTTTAAAATGACACCAATCTTTTGTATATCCACCTCTGCATGTGGGTATGGGAAGCTCTTTAATTTGGTAGGAAAAATGCAGGCGGAATTCCCCAAAACAGCACTAGAGTGTAAGAGGCTAGACAACAACCAGGACTTTACAAGGTTGAATCATTTTCAAATTCATGTGGCACAACATATTTTCAGTGTACTACTAGTAAGATGAACTGGTTGTCAACCCAAACTGCTCTATTCCAGATCCTGCAGTTAAACCATTTCCTTTGAATAAATCACACTGACTTTGTACCGTGGTCAATAAAAACAGTGAGAGGAAAGGTCAGTAGCTCCTGTTTGTGTAAAACTGCATTCAAGCTGGCAAAGATAACATTGTATTTATTTGTAAAGCTTTTAAGCGTAAATGTGAAACTATAGATTTCTACATTTTTTGGGCAAATTATGTAGATGATAATAAAGTTATGTGTTGGATGCTATCATTCATATTGTAAGGTAGTCTTTTTGCCAAGTAGTAAGTGAGCCCTAACGAAGCATCTTGCTTGTAAATATTACTGACTGACTTTATCTAGATCGGTGGAGTCTAATGACAGCGGCTGTCAATGATATCTCCATATTCATGGCGTCATCATTTATTCATTCTGTGCTGCTGAGCTTAATCTGTACACAGAGGCCATTCATCAACATGAAGAGCGGTGCGAGGCGATGGGGGCATCAGGCAGACAGCAGAGACGGCACAAAAATACTGATATTAATCAAGTGGCGCCTGGATTGTATCACGGTTAAAAACTCTGACACGCCACCCTGACAAAGTACAGCACTGAACATCTGGTCACATGTTAAAGCAAGACTTCAATGCGCAAACTGTCACGCCAGTGGTTTTAAAAGGTGGGTTGTGACTCAAATGTGGGTCTTGCAACAGTTGCATGGACAGTAGGAAAAAATAACATAACAAAAATCACCCAGAATACACCAAATATTGTTTTAATAGTAACAAGGGTAAATAATTGTTATAATATAAATATTATCTATATATTTTATTTTCATTTTATATGATTAGTTTGGTAAAACCTTACAGTAATAGTCCATTCCAACTACATTCACCATATTCACTATATATATATATATATATATATATATATGTTAAAAAACCAGTCTTAAGTCGCTGGGGTATATTTGTAGCAATAGCCAAAAATACATAGTTTGAGTCAAAATGATTGATTTTTCTTTTTTGCCAAAAATCCTTAGGATAGTAAGTAAAGATCATGTTTCATGAAGGTATTTAGTCAATTTCTTACTGAAAATATATTAAAACTTCATTTTTGATTAGTAATATGCATTGATAAGATCTAATTTGGACAACTTTAAAGGTGATTTTCTCAGCATTAAGATTTTTCTGTACCCTCAGATTCCAGATTTTCATATAGTTTGTATCTCGGTCAAATATTGCCCTATGCATACAAATCATACATCAATGGGAAGCTTATTTATTCAGCTTTTTCATGCATAAATCTCAATTTCTGAAAACTAACACTTACGACTGGTTTTGTTGTCCAGGGTCACACACAGTATTAGTATTAGTATTAGATATTTCATACTACAAATGAATCTTCACAAAACAATCCACTTTTGTTGAATATGATTCTAAATGCAATGTTTGCAACTCTGCATAATGACACATTAATGGTGGAAAGCTGTGGGGATGTTCAGCAACTGTAACTAGGCCTTTCAGGCAGTTTAGATGATGAACTACTCACTCAATGCCAATTCATGCAATTCATTCATTCATTCTTTTTTTCTTTTTTTACACTTTTTATTCACTGCAAAGTCTGAGCAAATACTATAGCTGCAAAATATAACAGAATCAGAAACTGCGATTATAAATCTGTCATTGCCACCTACTGGACAAAAAAAAAAAAAAGATTTCAACTACAGTACTCCTCCTAATGTTGCCTTTCTTCCTTGTTTCAAAACCATTCTCACTGACTTTTTTCTGTGAAATGCAAGAAGATATATATGATGCTATGATATATATGATGCTTTTAACAAAGGAAGTGAAAGGTGACCGCAAATGTCAAACAGGAATTTTATGTTTTTTTGGTTTTTTTTATCATTGGCTTCAGGAGAATTAGACTAATGTGAATAAATCCCATGGACTCTTTATAATGCTTTTACTGTGCTTTTTGGAGCTTTACTGTCTTGCACGCTTTACTATACTTTTAAAAATACTTCATATGGAAATAACATATTTTAAAACAATATACATACATGTGAACTGAATGTAATGTTATCAGACACTTACGTGCATGTAAATTCAATTAAATGAAAAGGTAATGTAGTTTTAAATGTATACTAAATAAAATTAGCATTTACATTCAATGCAATTAATTTTAATGTGGCGTTTCCTCACTTAATTAGTAATTAATCATTTAATTGATATATTGCCAGCAGCTACAAATGTATAAATATGAAAGATTTAAAGAAAACAAGTGTTTATTAAATGCAGTTAAACAGCAAGGGTAAATCTTTGGTCTTTATATAGTTTTATTAAATAAAACAAACAGCTTTTTTATTCTTTTTGCACAAAAGAAATTAAGATATTTCAGTTTGAAACAACTCAACGGTGAGTAAATGATGTTCAGGATTAAATATGGCAGCTGCCAACAAGTTGCTATAAAAATGCTACAGCTGCCATGAGCATATGAAGTAAATGAATCAGCTTGATGAATCAGACAGTCATTAAAACGTGACTTGGTAGAGATGTGACTGTAATTTATCTGACAGAACAGAAGAGAGCCTCCTCTTCCTTGCAACGTTAACCACAGACCCTGTTCAAACACTATTATATAAATCCACAGGACATTCCTATAGCAAATTAAGAGCCTGTGGTGAATTAGCCTTCAGGGTGGCCTACAAACTGACAACAGCTCTATTACTAGATGATTCGGTTTCTGTTGGTCTAGTCTAGTCAGTGTTGTTCAGCTGGTGGATGAGGAAACACATGGATACAGCCCCATCCAGTGGCCACAGCAGTGCCACAGTCACATTTATGACAGTAAAGTTTCTGCACATTTGCTTTGCATTACAATGAGGACTAATTTTAGACTGAATCATAAGTATTTAAACCATTGGCTCTCAGTCAGGGGCTCAGCAAACAAGTGGAAACAAGGATGATGTACAATGATTCAAAATAATACAAAGCAAAAATAACCATAAAGTATTTTTTAGGTGGCCTTAACTACTATGTACATTTAAATTTATAATTCGGTACAATGCATTTGTTGTGTACATACATTGTGCTTATATTTTTAAAAATACCTATGTATATGAACACATTTTTATGAGAATTGAGATGTGCTGTGATCTTGTTGCTCATCTGAGCGTCTGAGACAATGTGCACTAAACAATCAACCTGGTCTCATAAAAATATGTACCTCTGTGAATTTTTTGTGCAACACCATTTTTACGTGCCTTACAGCACATTTTGCCGCAGTGTCAAAGACAAATGTCCACTGAGTGGCGCAAAAACACAGGTTCAATATGTGAACCCTGGCAAGTTTTATTACATTGATATAGGTATGTATTGCTGTGTTTTTAGTATGTTAAATATCAAGGGACTGCTGCTAAATGTTAATGCTCTCTCATGTTGGAAACATGCCCTACACCAAATCCAACCCTAAACCTACCAGATAGTGTTAACAGATGCTAAACTGATATAAAAATGCATTTGTTGATGCAACCGTTCCATTTCACCTTCCTTATACACCTATATACACATACATCCTCGCCTCTCACGTACATCTCTTTACTCTGTGAGCTACCGAACAAATCTGATAAAAATGATAACATTCTAAAGCATCAGTTTTCAAATATCATTTTTTTAAATGATAACATTCTTGATATTCTTCAAGTAATTGTGCAAAAATTACACTTCATTAATCAAAACTCTGTAAATTTGTGTGAAAAGGAATAGAAGCTGGCAGAGTTTTACTGTGATATGTACTTGTTGGTACGTATTTTGTGTCTCGCTAAAAAGTGTCATACCCAGGTATGTTTATACCATGATACCATAAAAGGTAGTAAATAACACACAACATTACAAACAAATGTCAAAACTTATTTAAAATGTATTATTGGCATTTTTCTCCCATGTGTATTTGTTCAAATGCATGCATATTTAGTATTAACTTTACTTTGGTAACTTAATTTTAATACGGAAATAAAAAGTACAGCAGGCTTTCTCCAGGTCTAAACTAAGTTTATCACTTAAGTTCATCACTAAAAAATGATGCAAAACCAAACGACAAAGGACAAATGTTTACTTTCATGAACAGTCACAAGCAGCTGGAATCTCTAAAGCAAAAACAAGACGTTTACATCTTACATGGTTCATTACATCGACCGCATGCAGGCAGTGTCTTCTGGGATTTCTAAAATTTTGAGTCTCTCAAGTCTGCATCGGTGTCTCCTCGATATCAGGAGCATTTACAGGCCCTTTGTGATTTTCATGACGTAGTCGAGAATGGAACTTCTTATAGGGGCATGCGCCCGCTCAGGCATAGGCCGGAGAGAGCGAGCGCTCATCAACATGCTTCATTCGGCTGCACTGCACAGGACTTGCACGGGAAGTAATGCGTTTCCAAAGAAGTGCGTTTGGTTGTAAGGGCAAGACAACCTTGGTGCGTTTTCCAAAAGAACCCAACATTGGGTGAATAGTGGATGCCCTTTGTTTTTCCTCAAGTGTTTTTGTTGACGAACGTTTTATAAGGCTTTTTTCATGACAATGTTGAGTCCAGTTGTTGTAGTTTTTTCTAGGTTAACATCACTTTTAATTATGCACCACAATACTATACACAATATCTGAACTGAAAGTATTTATGAATGAAGCAATGGGTTAATAGCCCTAATATGACCGTTAACATAAATATAAAAGTCCTCTGCAGCTGAACCAAATCAAATATTCAATCAGACTACAGTATGGTGCATCAATAAAATTCAGTGATTCACAGCTTCCTTCAAATATAGAGTGTTATGTGGCTGCATTGCAGATATAACATCCAGAAGTCAGATCTGATGCCATATATCACTTTTACTAATGCAGTTTTCAGCTGCTTTTTCATTTTAATCCATCCTGAAGGTTATGTAATTACATAGTCAAAGCACATTATGCTGGACTGAGACAGGCCAGTGTTGAAGTAGCCAAATAAACCTATTGAGTTTGTCCATTTCTTGAGGCTGGACACTGACAGCAGCACCTGACACTATGAAGGGCCCAGCTGTTTCCTGAGCCCGTGTGATTACAGCACACAGCGCCTTAGATAATAACTGTCTTATGAATAGACACACAAATACATGTACACACACAAACACAGGCTGGGACTCCATCACGCCAACATAAACACACATCATGTGATCCACAGCTAGGAATGAACCCCAAATCTATATATAGCGTGTCAGTTCTTTTTATGTCATGCTCTTGAGAATTTCGGAAATCTTTTTGAACCGCCACATTCCCTCAGCATCTGCTTGACTTTCATTAGTATCGTTTCCATTACAGTTTCCATGGACTTTGCCAGAATGGTCTTTTTTTAGCCATAGCAACACTCACTTGGCTGTTTCAAGCTCGATTTGGAAGCTGTTTAGTTATTTCTTACATCATTTCACACTGTACAGAGAGGAATACGATTAGAAGAATCCACTTAAACCAGCGCAGTGAGATCTAAAACAAGCCACCCCACAAACACTCTTTAGCCATTTAACAAATGAGAAACTGTACATTTACAACTGTAAAGCTGATCGATATCCCTTTCACTGTAATGTAATGATTTACTATGCCTGTCGCTTCACATGAGCCTATAAATTGTGATCAGTCGAAACACCGAACGCAACATAAATCCAACAGAGGGCAGTAAAATGATCAATATCACAACAGAATTACTACCCGAGGTCCCTCTTTCAGCAGATTAGGCATCAATGTGTCATGTAGCTTGACTTCAGTAATAAGAGGAAGCCAAAATGTCTTAAAGAATATGAAAAATTACACTGCTACCACTGTAGAATAACCTCTCTATTAAAGGGAAAGTTCACCCAAAAAAGTTAACATTCTGTCCTAATTTATTCATCCTCGTGTCATTTCAAACAAGTACAACTTTCTTCTGTGGAATGTGGAAGAAGATATTTTGAGAAATGCTTCAGCAGGTTTTTGGACATCAATGGTAGCCAAAATGATTTCAAAATATCTTGACTTGTGCTCTACAAAAAAATAAAGTCACGCAGGTTTGGAATGGCATGAGGTTGAGTAAATGATGATAGCATGAACTATTCATTGATTGCAAAGAAGTAAAACAAAGAGTAGGAGATCTCTAATGAACTGGACCCATGCAGGTTCTCTGATGAAACAAAGTCTGTAAGAGTAAATTTGCTGCCAAATGATAGTTTCAAATCAGATTTGATGAACATAAAAAGCATCACTTTCTGAAATTAGATCACCAGTTGTTGTGCCAACTTGCATCAGAATTGAACATTTGCCTCATCCTGGAACTAAACCTAAATTAATGGCCCTTTAATCTCTTTTCTGAACTGATAAAAAGCCAGTTACAGTATAAAAAAAGTAAAAAAAAATAATAATAGGTACCCGTACAGAGGAAAAATTGTGCAAAATTTTGACAGTTTTAAAGAGACTGTTCACCCAAAATAATAAAAAATGTATGTTTCTCAGAAGCAATTGCTCTTTAAAATCACTTTTAAAAGATTCTGTGACTACTGTATTGTGCATGAAGTACAGTACCTCCAGTAAAAGCATTAGAAAATCCATTACACTCTTTAAAATAAATATTCCAAAAGGTGGTTTTCATAGCAAAGCCATAGAACACACACACATTTTTGGCTCCTTAAAGAAACTTTCAGTTAAATACATGAATAAGCAAGAAAGAACATTTCAATTCTCTAAAGAACTTGTATCCACTGTAAAGAAGCCTTTGTGGAATGGAAAAGTTCCATGGACATTAACATTTCTTCATGAAACCATCAACACAAGTAAAGAACCTTTCTCAAAGGCAGAGTTGAACTCATGGACTAAAATTCACATCAGCATTTTTGGTGGCACTTCAGCGATGCCAACTTATCTCGAAGAGGGATTTACCTTTTTTGTTGGGGGAAGCCCAGGAGATGATGCGTCTGACCAGACAGCAGTTCAGCAGCACTTTCTTAGAAATGCCGTGATCCTTACGAAACTGAGTCAGGTCTTCATCCCATTGAGTGCTCTTGATTGGGTCAGACATGGTCACACCTCAGCTATTCAAATTCAGATGCTGCTGTTAAAATGATGCCCTTTCAATCCTGTGTAGTTTCTTCTCCCTAAGAGGCAGGAATAATTAACATTTTCTGTTTCCCAAGTGGGCTGAGAGGGTAAATAAAATATGACCGTTTGGTTATCGAACCTTTTGCACTTAGAAACTAACCAAAAGAGCTTTTCAATATAGCCCTATAAACAACCCTACTGTACTATAGTTTTTCTACATATAGTAAACGGATGTTATAGATTCATAAGTGGTTAAATCCCTCCCTTATAAAAACTAGTGAGAGTTCAACAACAGATGAAGTTAACAACTTCAAAATGCATCAAACTACACAAGACAAAAAGCTCCAGTTCTAGTTCAAGACCGCATCTTTAATTCTACTTTAAATGAAGCAGCACTATTGAACCCGCAAAAGAGTCCTGCACTCTCTCCTCCGGCGAGAGTATTTTCTTACCTTGCGGTCTTACAAGAGCTGCTGAACCTTCGATGGCTTCACAGCAACACAAAGATGCTCAGGTTTCACGCTACAAAGGGCTTTCTCTTGTTTCTTGTGAGAAAAGAGGAGGGGAGGATGAGCGATACTCCAGACTGATCAGACTGTCTGCTCGTGGGCTCCAGCCTTTATCCGCCCCCCTCTCTCACGAGGGGACAGAGAAACATCATCAGCATCTGCACCTGAGAGTGGCCAATCAGAGAGCGGCGTGATCATTCATGTCAATGATGGATATTTTACTCACAGGACCCAGGGCTGGACCCATGGGAAGTATACTTTTCTGCCGAGAAATACACACACACACACACTTGCCGTTCACTGTCCTCGCTGACATACACGCACACAAAACCAAATATAGAGACGATAATGAAGTGTTGGCCTACAGACAGATTCCCCTGCTGCTCGGATGCCATATTTAGCAACATTTAGACCCCCCCACCCCATCTCCCATAAATTCACTCAGCGTGCAGCATATACACAAATCAAATGTACTGAGAATACACACCTGATCCTGTCAGCAATCATTAAATCTCAGATGCCATCAAATAATGATTACATGCATTTCATAATCTATAGTCTGCATATGTCTTTATACTGGGAAAATTAGAATATGCTACTACTAACTGGTACTAACACTTTTGTCACACTGATAGGATAGTCTTGTACCATACTGATAAAAACTCCAGATGTGAGAATGGGGCTCGCGCTCATGCTTCCTCGCGAGCAGGGAGGACACGGAGGCAGGATTCAAAGTAAACTTGACATTTATTGGACAAAACAAGAAAGCCGAGGAACAAGCAGTGAGCAACGCAGAGTAAACAAACCGAACATGTAACGTTAACAATCGACAAATACACATTACATGGGGCGTGAATTTGTACAAAGACTAATCAACATGGAATGTTGAACACCTGAAGAAACACGGCTGGCAAGGAGTGAACACTAATGAGGAAGGCAGGGTTACAAATGAGAGACACGAGGAGGCAGAATGTAAACAAACACACAGAGCACACGTGGAAAAGGACGATCAGAATGACAGGTAAACAAGATACATGACAACGCCTATGGCCTGACATAGCCCCCCCTCAAAGGCACGGCTCCCAGACCCGCAAAAGACACACACAGGAGGGAGGTGGCTAAAAGATGGAAAAGTTCACACAAAAGGGGGTGGGATGGAGGAAATGCCAGACAGCTGGAACACCCTCCAGCAGGCAGCGGAGACTTCCACCTGGGCGGAGCTGATGGGAGAACCGCCCTCCAAGGCGGATCAGACGGAGGAGCAGGCCACCTGGGCTTACTGGGGACCGATAATGCTCTCCTGAGCCGACCTGACAGTTTATGTGCTCTCCAGGGCGGTGCAGATGGCGGCACAGCCGACCTGGGCTTACTGAGGACCGGTAATGCTCTCCTGAGCCGACCTGAGAGTTTATGTGCCCTCCAGGGAGGTGCAAATGGCGGCACGGTCCACCTGGGCTCGCCGGGGACCGGTAATGCTCTCCTGAGCCGACCTGAGAGTTTATGTGCCCTCCAGGGCGGTGCAAATGGCGGCACGGTCCACCTGGGCTCGCCGGGAACCGGTAATGCTCTCCTGAGCCGACCTGAGAGTTTATGTGCCCTCCAGGGCGGCGCAAATGGCAGCACGGTCCACCTGGGCTCGCCGGGGACCGAAAATGCTCTCCTGAGCTGACCAAAGGAGAAACCTCTACGGCTGGAACCGACATCTCCAGAGGTAGTGCAGCCACTGGCGGACCCGACTGAGTTTATGAGCCACACACGGGCTCTGCCGGCTCGGGCCATGAGGCCTCACACTATTCACGGGACTTGGGAAATTCGACAGACGACAGTGGAACCAGATCACAGACCGGGTCTGACGGATCTGGCCACAATGGTTCTGGATCACAGACTGGGTCTGGCGGATCTGACCACAATGGTTCCGAATCCCATACTGGGGTTGGCGCATATGGCCAGGTGGGATCGAGATCACAGACGGAATCTTGCAGATTCTGCCACACGAAACCCAAATCGCAGACCGACATCACATCTGAGTACGGCTCCTCGTACCTTACTACTTGGGATGGCACGGCTCTTGAACAAAAAACGAACCGTTCGGATCGCTTGTCTCGGTTCAGAGCATGCATGCGTCGCAAGCTTCGACGGTTCACGACATGCGTAATGTAGCCTCGTGCCCCGTACAGTATGTGACGTTAGTGTGTTTCCCTATAGCTGCGTTCACACAAGTCGGCGGATTGTGTGGATCGCGCCGCAGGATGTCTAATCGCGTCTTTGCATTGACTTAACATGTAAATCACTCGCGCTTGACGCTTCATTCGCATCCGGTATGAATGCAGCATTTCGCGCAAAAGAATTGAGGTGTCTACGGTGTGGAGTGAGTGCTGCAGGTCACAATACTGTACAGGTAGAAATGGCAAGGGGGAGAGAAAAGGAAAGCTGCCTGGTGGTGTGTGGGAACATTTTGGATTTCAAGTGAACTTTGATGACAGCGGAAATAAAACAATAGATAGAACTGCGACTGTATGCAAGTATTGTGACACTTCGAATAATGTCATTTCATCTGAGAAGATACCATATTGTAAGAGTTACACTGAAGTTGGCAGTTTGATAAATGCAAGATATTCT
>JAUMHQ010000059.1:26640515-26653609 GCA_032361165.1 Enteromius paludinosus
TATCATTAATTTTAAATAGCACACAGCATGACCTGCCATTATTACCAACTATAAACAACAGTGATGACGTATCAAAAGACAAACCCATTGTCTTTTGGATTATTCCATAAAATATGGTGACTTACAAAAGTTAGATTACTATGGAGGAACGCTTCCACCACTAAAAAGTTATAATTATTATTATTAGATTTTTAACTTTAATTAAAAAATTACATCTCACACTTCTGACATTTAGCTTTTCTCTTTTTCTTTTTTCCTGCTTCCGTATGTAAATATCAGTATATGGCTGTGGTCATATTTCATGTCATAGTCAAAATACCTTGAGAAAGTGTTTACCACAGTCCTTATTTTAAGCATTTAAAGGGTTAGTTAACCCCATGTTCAAACCCATAAACCCAGTAAGACCCTCTTTCATCTTCAGACCTCAAATTAAGATATTTTTGATGAAATATGAGCGCTATCTGACCCTCCATAGACAGTAAAACAACTGAAATGTTCCCAGGACTAGAAACATAAATGCATCCATAAAACGGACCATGTGACATTACTGAATGCTTGGTGGTGGTTGAGGAGAGATCCCCCCACATGATTGTAAAGCGCTTTGCAGCTTTCCAGGAATCTCAGAACAGCCTGATTTGAGAAAGGGGATTTTAAAATATTGAATTGAAAAATAGTGGATTTTTATGATTATAGGATGGATGTGTACACAAACGTTCAGCACACATTTATGTTCAAACAACTGGTAAAGTTAAATTTTCTTCCAATGACCCATTCAGCAATTTTTGTAGCTTGGAGTTTTATGATTCGTTTCTGTTAACCAACAAAGAGGCTTGAAAAAGTCCATGCAGCAGCTATAATTCAGTCAGGATCCACCATCTGTTAAAGTGCAAAGTACCACGTAAAGACAACTGATAAAACATTACTTTGGGGAAGTTGCAAAAAAGATAAATAGATAGATAGAGATGCTGTTGGTACAGCAGTTTTTAGCTTGTCACATCAAGTTAGAATAATATACTAACAAAACATTGCAGGACAGGACACCACACACACATTTTCTTTCTCCCACACAACAGATAGACGGATGGCAATGAAGCTCGACTAAACGGATAAACACACTGACCCCAAAAGAGGAAGGAAATGAACCAGAAACAGGGTGTTTGAGCTCCATGTCGGAGAATATCTCCAATCGTAGGGCAGAATATTTCTACTGTCACCAAACCTTCCCCCCCTTGTACCTACGTCAGTTTACCCTGTTTACATCACACAAAGCCATTCCCAGGCCTGTGAGTGACACGAGAGGGCTATTGAGTTCATGTGCCTGCTGGAGATGTACTGTATACTCTAAAATCTTCCTTACATGAAATATGATGTCATCTTTGAGAAGTACGAACAAGACACATGTCCTTGGGGAGTAAGAGGAAGTTTAATGGGAAAACCAGACAAAGGTAATTCTTCTCTCCAGCGCTTGAAGTGGTCTAATGTACATTCTTGCATATCAGCAACTCTCAACACACACTACTGTCTTCTGTACTTCCTAAAAACCTCCTCTATTAAACCATACGTGATTTTATTCAGGCATTTAGCATCTTGCGGTAAACATGAAGATGGTCTCATGGCATAAACATACATTGGTGCACTTTTTAGCAAAACACAAAATACGTACCAATAAGTGCATACTGTATCACTGCAGTTTCCAAAAGAAATGAACACTAGAGGCCGTAAAACTCAGACAGCTTTGATTCCTTTTCCCACACATTTCCTATTAATAAAACATAATTTTGCACAATTTACTTGAAGAATATTATCATGTTATTACTCCAAAACAGTATTAATATTCATTAATATGCAGATTTGAAAACTGATGCATTCTGAACGTTAGCATCAAACATATTCAGCTTGATATCTAAAGGTGTTCATGTGACTGTAGGTTTATTCGGTAGCTCTTGTTCAAATCCTGTGTAACTACACTTCAACAAAACAGTTCAAATCTGTGTAAAAGGAAGTTAAAAAGGCATGGTTGCATCAACAAGTGTGTTTTTATATCCGTTTTGCATTTGTTAACACTATTGGGTAGGTTAAGGGTTGAGTTTGGTTTAGGGCATTTTTCCAACAGGATTTCCAGCATTACCTTTTAGCAACAGTCCACTGATTTTTTAACACAGTCTCACAGCCAATTCATACGAGGTTCATACTAATTCGTACAACCTCACTTGTACGATTTTGTACAATTTGTATAAACCCCAGTGACGGGTGGTTTTAGGGGCGGGGTTAGGTGTAGGTCATTTATACAAATTCATACGAATTGGCAACTGGTAAAATACATACAATTTAGCACATATTAGTATGAATTAGCCACATCGTAAAATATGTACGAATTGCAGTGAGACTGGGTTGGATATTTGGAATTTGTGTTTTATTTAAATTAAATGTCCTTTCTCTTTGAAACTGTGGCTACACGTGCAGTAAGGCACGTAAAAACACTGTTGTAAAAAAAAGTGCACAGAGATACATATTTTTATGAGACCAGGTTGGGATGATTTAACTTAAATTTGTTTTCGATCAACATACACAATAAGCATTTAATGAATACCTTTTAATGTGACGTTTTTCAATACAACTTTTTTTATTGCTTGCACTACTATAATATGAGACTATATCAACAGCATTCACATCCTTGTAGAACTTGTAATTAGATCCTTGTTAATTAAGAAATTATGAGAGCTCTTAATTGTACCACATGAATGCCATACCACCTGACCTGAATCATTTTGCTATTGATAGTGTTGCCAAAGGACTACGCAATTCTAAATCAGAGGATGTGAACAGCTCATAGTAGAACATCATGGGTTTTCATCTTGTAGCCTAATTACTGTAACTTGCGACAACATGTAACAGTATAATATCTTTTCCATCACACTGTGAAAACAGATTTGCACTTTTGGTCACATACTCACAGCTGCTGCTGTTACATAAAAAATGACAGCTGTGTTCCGACTGATAGGATTCCTACTATTCACTACTCCCTGAGCATAGGGTACAGTATGTGAAATTAATTTCACTTGACAGTACATTAATTTAGAACACCCTGCAATCTCAGCCAACATAGTCAACACTTAAGTGCTGTATATTATAGGAGCTTAAACTAGGATGACATAATATACTTATGTAAATAAGCATGACATAAATGTTCACACCTGGGACTGATTAAACACTGGAGTGATGCACAATGACTAGCAGGCAAAATCCTTCTCCGCTTCATGTGAAGTATTGATGTTCTCCTATTCCCTACATCTCTTGCAGTGTCCTTCCAGCTAAACATATTAGTTGCCTTCGGATTGGAATCTCACTTAAGAGGGTGGAATAGCCTGTGAAGTCCATTTAGTAGGGCACTTACGGTCAAATGGAACACACTGTACATCAGACTATTTTGCTAAGCAACTGTGAAAAGCAGAAAATGTATCTGAAACCGACTCTCTTGTATCTGTATTTTACAGATTCAAAACATGTAAATATCAACTTCTATATAACAAGCAGGTGTCAAAAGTGAAATCCTGTTAGACATGAGTTATTTATGTTTTGCTATAAGTACCCCATACTATTAAAGTATGAATTTGCAGTTATTTTTAAATTTGTACATTTAAATCAACCCATCTTTCCAAGGGATATTAGATCTCAAAGCATTATGTGAACAGGCAGTCACTGTTGAATTGTGGGGACTTTCCATAGACTTATGTTACGTTTATACTAACCAAACAATTTATCAAAATCTACCCCTTTGCATCGTTACACTTTTAGATAAAAATCTGCTATTTTTAATATACAGTGGGTACCGAAAATATTCAGACCCCCTTAATTTTTTCACTGTTATATTGCAGCCATTTGCTAAAATCATTTAAGCTAATTTTTTTCCCCTCAATGTACACACAGCACCCCATATTGACAGAAGAACGCAGATTTATTAAAAAAGAAAAACTGAAATATCACATGGTCCTAAGTATTCAGACCCTTTGCTGAGTATTTAATAAAAGCACCCCTTTGATCGAATAGAGCCATGAGTCTTTTTGGGAAAGATGCAACAAGTTTTTCACACCTGGATTTGGGGATCCTCATTCTTCCTTGCAGATCCTCTCCAGTTCTGTCAGGTTGGATGGTAAACGTTGGTAGACAGCCATTTTTAGGTCTCTCAAGAAATGCTCAATTGGGTTTAAGTCAGGGCTCTGGCTGGGCCATTCAAGAACAGTCACAGAGTTGTTGTGAAGCCAATCCTTCATTATTTTAGCTGTGTGCTTAGGGTCATTGTCTTTTTGGAAGGTAAGCCTTCGGCCCAGTCTGAGGTCCTGAGCACTCTGGAGAAGGTTTTTTTTTTGTCCAGGATTTCCCTGTACTTGGCCGCATTCATCTTTCCTTCGATTGCAACCAGTCATCCTGTCCCTGCAGCTGAATGATGCCACCACCATGCTTCACTGTTGGGACTGTGTCGGACAGGTGATGAGCAGTGCCTGGTTTTCTCTACACATACTGCTTAGAATTAAGGCCAACAAGTTCTATCTTGGTCTCATCAGACCAGAGAATCTTATTTCTCACCATCTTGGAGTCCTTCAGGTGTTTTTTTAGCAAACTCCTTGCAGGCTTTCATGTGTCTTGCACTGAAGAGAGGCTTCTGACAGGCCATAAAGCCCCGACTGGTGGAGGGCTGCAGTGATGGTTGACTTTCTACAACTTTCTCCCATCTCTCGACTGCATCTCTGGAGCTAAGCCACAGTGATCTCTGGGTTCTTCACCTCTCTCAGCAAGGCTCTTCTCCCCCGATAGCTCAGTTTGGCCAGACCAGCTCTAGGAAGGGTTCTGGTCGTCCCAAACTTCTTCCATTTAAGGATTATGGAGGCCACTGTGCTCTTAGGAGAATTGTTGCAGCAGAATTTTTTTTGCAACATTGGCCAGATCTGTGCCTTGCCACAATTCTGTCTCTGAGCTCTTTCTTTGACCTCATGATTTTCATTTGCTCTGACATACATTGTTAGCTGTAAGGCCTTATATAGACAGGTGTGTGGCTTTCCTAATCCAGTCCAATCAGTATAATCAAACACAGCTGTACTCAAATGAAGGTGAAGAACCGTCTCAAGGATGATCAGAAGAAATGGACAGCACCAGAGTTAAATATATGAGTGTCACAGCTGAATACTTAGGACCATGTGATATTTCAGTTTTTCTTTTAATAAATCTTCTGTACCCACCGTATATTTATATATATATATATATATATATATATATAAAATAGATGACTAAAGTATCTCTCTAATCCCAGGCGCTTTGTTAATTTACTCACTGTAGGTGACTTCTATCTTCAGTAGGATGTAAAGAACATTTTTAGCTGAAATCATGATTCTTGGTGATTTTTACACTGTAAATGTAAAGTTCAGGGTCAATCCAAAGAATAAACACTATTGAGAGGTAAGTCATTGTCAAAAATAATATTCAAATCATAAAAGGAAAAATAACAGCAATGCCACATAAAGAATTATGAATTTGAAATAAATCAGAATAAGTGGTGTAAATAAAAATGTACTGAACAATTCAGGGATATCTGAGGTGATTTGTCAGTAAAAAAATGAAAAGAGTAGTGGTCCCAGGGCAGAACCTTGAGGAACACCTTTTTAACAATTACATAATCAGACTTAAAACTTTGTAAAACAACATAATGACACCTGTTATGAAGACAAGCATCCAACCAAAGAAGGGAAATTTCAGTTAAACCAATAGAATACACTTTATTAATAAGCAAGTAATGATTGATCATATCAAAAGCCTTTGATCAATAGATGAAAACTGTATCTCTGTGGCTTGGACTTTGCCAAATTGTTGAAAACACATCAACTGTGAATCTTAAAACAGCAGTTGTAGTAGAAAAGCTTGGTCTGAAAAAGAAAGAAATGGAGACTGTATGATAATTTATAAAAAATAAGTTTAAAAAATATTTGCTGAACCAAAGAAATTGGATGATACTTATTTACAGTGCAAGCCAATGGCAATATACAGAGGTCTTTAGGAGCAAAATGATCCATCTGTGCAACAAACGGAACATTGCTTACATTACCCAACAAATGATTACATGTATAATGAGTTCGGCATCAGTTCCAGCATGCTACATGCTTGCTTTAAACAGATGGTGACCAAACTCCAGATCTGTACACCTGCGTTCACAATCCCATCCCATCATGTGTTTCGGGAGCAAGACCTCCATAATAATGGTGTCAGGTTTCCAGAATGATTGTCTTTGACCCCTGGCCTGTGTTTTGCTATAGGAGCCGGATGAGAGAACATGGCGTAATTTATCCTCATCATTTATTAATTCCATATCCATTAATTTCCCATATTAGATCCATGATCTTGATCCACGATCCGCCTCCATATTGGCATCCTGCTTCTGCAAGTCTCAAATCATCACAGTGCATTAAAGAATTATAACAGCAAGTGCAAATGGGTCTGCTTGTCATCAGACGCTCTTAAAGAGCATCATATTATCACAGCAAATATGACTCAAGTACAGTATTCACATGCATTAAAGCGGAGGAAGGATTCATATGATATCCGATTACATGTCTGCCGCTACTGACATCACGCCTAATTAGTCAGCTGTAGGTAAATGTACATTCATTCCTACACTTTAGTCAAGCTAATACTATTAGGCACAGATGGAAGCATAGAAGACATCAATCTTCATCCCTGAGATAAGCCTTAAACAACCTGCCAGATGCTTCTAAAGCACATTTGCCAAAAATCTAAATATGCAAATAATTCAAAGCTACTCTAACATATTCTGATATGCAGATCTGGTGATATATATTGTTTTGCAAGATTTTTTGATGAATGAATAAAAAAAAATAAAAAAGATTTTTAACATTAGTTAATGGACTGTTAACTAACATGAACTATGAATGGCTGTAATTTTATGAACTAACATTAACAAAGATGTATACTGTAATATATGTATTCTTCATTGATGTTCATGTCAGCTAATACATTAAATAATGTTAGCAAATGACACCTTATTGTAAAATGTAAAAAAAATAAAAAAATGAATAACAAAAAATGTGTATGGCCTATATATATATCAATAACAGTTAAGTTCTCATTCACACACAAGTTTACCTTTTTTAGTTACAAAAACAGTCAGTTATGTCAGTGAAGGTAAACAGCTGGGAAAGAAATCACATGTTTATTTTAAGTCTGTGGGTCGCCGTGATTTTGGCAAGTATGACATGATCCTGGATCAACAGATTAAGGGGCGGTAATATTATAATGAGATCCCTTTGCGATGTTTTTTCTGAGACTTGCAGAAAATGTCTTATTAAAAATAAAGTTATTGGGTTTCTCGGTTGGTAGATGCACATGGGACCTAATTATAGCACTTAAACCCTGGAAAAGTCATATGTTCATGCTCTGTCACCTTTAAAGTATACTAAAATAGATATTTTGATTTGTAATCTTTTTTTGTTTTTGCTGCATTTTTGATTATGCAGCATTGATGAGCATGAGAGACTTAACTTTGCTGTCCCCAAATGTTTAATATGTACTACAGTCTTTCTAGAGAACTGAGACCTGAAGCACTGACGAATTCTAAAGGGCATATGGGACAGCAGAAAAAGATTACAATTTAACACACACAAGTTGACACATTGCACTGTAGTTCTGTCGGATCATAAGTGCTCCATACATAATTCAAAACCTTTTCTCATTGTCACATTCAGGAGGAGCTGGCAATACATCTCTGTCTGCAAGAAATATGCTTTTAATATATCATTAGTGGGCTGAAAATGAAGAACATCTTGTCTCTTGTTCATCGTTAAATCACATACAGCAGATGACATTAATGGATACGTTTAGTAAGTTCTGAATGAATTGTTCCTGCACGACCTTCACAAAGAAGTTTTAGCTGAAACACACACTTTCTAACAACTTTCAGGATTATTGATGGCGTTGCTGGGGAACTGAATTTCTGGGACATGAAGTGGGCATGTCACCCATGAATCCATCTGGACAAACTCACTGGACATCAACAGCTCCATATGGTAAAACAAGGTCAGTGGAACAAGCTCTTACAGACTGACCCCAACAAGAATCTGTTTCATATACGTATAGCATTTTAGCTTTATATGCATCTCTTGCACTGAAACATCTTGTGTAATATGCACGCATTATATTGTAGTAATGCAAGTTTGTGCATGTGTGACTGAATTTACTCATTGTGTAAATATATAAATGTACATTTGAGGAGTCATACGACATGAAATTATAATACTTGAGAATACTTACAGGAAGACGTCCAATAAATTGCATGATTTCCTTTTATTTATTTGTTTACAGTCTTCAAATTCAAGCTAAGACCGGTTTATCACCCTGATTTTTTTTTTTTTTTTGACTGACTCCTTTTCCTAAAAGACAATTATTCCAAACTTTATTTCTTTTTAAGAATTTCTTAAATAGTTTTTTTTTTAATAGGACATTTGTTCTTATCACAGTCCTATATTTTATTTATTTATTCATTTTAGATTTTTAATAGTTTTTGAATATATTATAATTAAAAAGTAATTGAACCATAATTATTAATCATAATCCTATCGTTCATATTTCCATCCCAGGCAGGTACTTTCTCATCAGAAGAACAAAACTAGCTCTTTGCAAAGATTCGTCCGCGTATCATAAAAGCAATCACCTCAATTTTCTTCAATGTCTCAAGCACTATCGAAACAGTACATGGCCTAATGTAACAAAGAGAAACCCCAGCGGACTTCATTAGTACCACTAAACTCACAAAGTATTGGCTGTAAAAAAGAAAATGCTAAAAGTTGCATTCTGATCCACTATTTTTAGCTACAAGTGTGTGCAAGTAAGGCATTATTCTATTTTTCTTCACTCGATCCTGTATTACTCTGCCGGGAAGAGCTCGACAGACTTGTGGCAAGTTAGACAAGAAGGGGGAAGGAAAGGTGAGGCTGCACTACAGCAATTATATTCCCGTCACCGCTAATGATGACAGGCAGCCCGACCTGAGAGTCAGCCATCAATCACTGCGTGGGCATCCCACTCTGGAGGCAGCGGCCTACCAATTCTTGGCCATCGAACTGGTTCCAGCAAAGCGGAGAAAAGAAAAAAAACACAGGCAGATATCAAGACCTGCACCTCAATTAGAGCCTCTATGAGACAGACGTAATGGCACAATGTGATCCCAATTACTCCAAACCCACAAGACCTAGAGGAAACTCTCAGAAGAACACACCTCTGAACTCCGAGATGAGATGAAGTGAGCTGCGTAAAGATTTTTTTTTATTGACGGCCACAATTATGTGAAAACACAGAAGAGATTCAGCCAACATATACTCAAAGGGCAGCATGTCACGCATCTTCACACAATATAGACCGTTTGTATTGGCATTTTCTCAGATTTGGAGCATTATTCTTCAAAATGATTCATATGAATCAAAATCGAGAAATAAGAGAGGAAGCTCCAGATGAACTTACCTTTAAACTCAAAGATGAGATGAAGTGAACTGCATAAAGATTTTTTTTTATTTTTTGATGGCCGCAATTGAACTGAATCAGTCTTGTGAGCACTATATGAAATCACATTCGAACACAAAAGATTCAGCCAACATATTGTCAAAGGGCAGCATGTCATGCACATGTATGCTGCAGCCTTATGCATTTATAGGTATATTCTCAAATTTGGAAAGAACATTAAAATGCAACTTCTAAAATAGGATCGCAATTACTTGAGACCACAAGGCCTGAAGGAAGCTCTCACGTGTGTGGGTCTGAACTCACCTTTAAACTCAGAGAGGAGATGAACTGAGCTGCATAAAGAGTTTACAATTATTTGATGGCTGCATTTGAAACAATCTCGTTTAACACAGCATGTGAACATACATTTCAATATAAGAGAGTCAGCACATATTTTCTAATCTTAAAAGTACAAAATGTGCTTAAACAACACAAAAATAGACAATTTATAGACTTGACTATTATGCAAAGTGGGAAATTATATCAATATGAAGGTATTTTCTCCAAATTTTCACATAAACATTAAAGCACAAATTCTTTACAAACAGTTCCATCCAGATCAAACTCATAATATAAGCTCCCATTTGATTGAAACCACAAGGCCTAGAGAGGAAACTCTCAGATGAACTCACCCTTGAACTCAGAGATGAGATGAAGTGGGTTGCGTAAAGAGATTTTTTATTATTATTTGACGCCCAACACAATCTTCTTTACTGTGTGAAAACACAATCGATTATAAGAGAGTCAGCCAACATATTCTCAAAGGGCAGCACATCATGCATCTTCATACAAAATGTCAGAATAAAATACAAAATGGACCGAAAAGATATAAAAAATAGACCATTTGTAGACTGACTACGACGCAGCCAAGTGGTAAACTATATGCATTTGTAGGTATTTTCCTCATATAGACATTAAAACGCAAACTCTTTCAGGAACTATTTTTACAAACTGTACCTTTCAGATCAAAATCATAAAATAAGAGATTCACAGTTACAGGTAAAAGTCTGATTTGTAGTCTCTGAGAAGGGAATCTCGCTACACAGTAGTTTCATGCTTCCACAAGCCAGTCTTAATATTTTCCACGTTCAGGGGCGACAAATTCTGTAGCCTCTCTGAGTCTTTGGCAGGTCCGTTTTGGCAAGCTAGGTTCAACCCGTAAGACTTGGGCTGCACCTCCAGTTCAACAGCGAGGGGCTGTTTTGGACAGTCTCTAGTTTGGCTGGTGGCGTCGGTCCCCGATCCGTCCCCTCTTCCTATTAAGCCTCCATTACTGACGCCATTCCCCACGCTGTTGCTGAGCCCGTGCCCAAAACTGTTACCCGGGCGGACGCCTCCACCTTTGGCGAGGTGCCGTGAGCGGCGGGGCAAACTGGCACTGGCATCACTGCTGTCCTGTTGAAGTTGGCTCTGCTGGCGCTCCCGGTAAGCCAAATACGCCGCCCGTCGACTGTTGCGAGCCTGCAGGCTCTCGTGATGATGGTGGCGCTTGTGCGGGACGCTTTGCACGCTGCCCTCCACACTGGTGGGAACGTCGTACGAATACTCGCGCAAAACCGTGAGCCTACTGGCCCGATGCGCCCTCGTACGGTTCTTGTGGTGTCGCCCCGAATGCCCGTTGATGTTAGCGTTGCCTGTTCCTGGAAGATTATTGTTGTTGACTGAACTGGGCCGATATTGGACCTCGACTGGCGCGACATGCATCTTAATCTCAATGTCAACCGAATGTTCGGTCAAGCTGTTGTCCAATAACGCTGTACCATTGGCCGTCGAAGGGGCCGCCTTGCATTGAGCCGCTTCAACTTGCAGATTGGTCAGTTTACAGCCTTGGGTGGAGTTACGGACGCTAGGCGCACTCTTATTGGTGCACGAGGATTCGGCGCTGCTGGCTGGGCACTTCGCAGCTTCGCCGTTCCCCCTTGCAGTCAAGACGGAGCCTCCGGATCCTGCGACTGGCAGAAGCAGGGAATCGATTTGTGCGGCATAGTTGCGGCGAACCAAGCAGCAAGCTCTTGACCAATGGCGCCGCATGTCCTGGCGGTTCACGCAGTGGTGCGCTACAAGAAACGCCCCGAGAGCCAAAGCGGTGGCACCGAAGAGGCAGGCGAACACTAAATCCGCCGGATGCTCCTGGGACACCGCAAGAGCCCCAAACACCCACAGAGCAACATAGAGTGCGAGTGACCCTGCCACGCCCATGAGCTGGGCCACAAACGTATGTTCATTCTCCAGAGCTGACAGCGGGACCGGTTGAACGGCGGACGAGGACTCCAGGTGGGCCGGCGTGATTTCGGTCGCTTCGGCTACAGAAAGGTGCTGCTGCTCCTCAGACTGCTCCTTGAGCTCAAAGCGGCGCTCAGGGTGCCGCCGGAGCTGAATGAGAATGCTGAGGAAGTACATGCAGTCCACGAAAACGATGAAGGCTGTTGGTCCGTAAAACGCCCCGAGACTGGGCTCCCATGCCATCCAGCAGCTGCGGAGAGACAACAGGTGCTTTTTAAAGTCTACAATAATTCAACTTTACTAAATGCATGCTATTGTTCTTAAGTGGGCCAATAATCTGTGTTCCTGTTACAACACATTTGCTGACTTCGTAGCTGCCCTTCCAGTGAAAACAGACAGATTTCTCTCTGATGTGTGCTGGACTTCTCCAAAAACGCAGTCTATTTTAACCTGCACCTTTCTCACAACAACTGCAAGCCCAGTCTGAACTGAATGATTGCTGTTTAACATTCAAAAAACTAAAATGCCTTCAAATAATGCATTCATAAATACATTTATTCAGATAATGCAGTTTGATTACAACACAAATTGTAATGGTTGATTATTTCCCAGAATATAACACTCATTATAGTCACACTTCATTTTAATCTGACGATACTTCAAATGTAATTTTCACTTTAACAATAGTAAAATTAACTATCAACATGTGCTTACTATAAGTTTAGAGTTATGATCGGTATTATCTGGTTTTAATTAAAAATTATTTACTGTTACCAACATATTAAAAATGATAAAATATGCACACAAAAAAAAAACATTAATAATGTAGATTAATTTTAGTTTTTTGCCATATCAGCAAAAACAGTATTTGTGGCAATAATAATAATAATAAGCATTTATCTGGGGAGGTTCAAATTATATATATATATATATATATATATAATATTGTATTATATTATTAATTGATTATTTCCAATATTATAGAAGTGATTATTATGAATTATGCAATTTTTTTTTTTGCCCAATAAGCATTAAATATTATTTTATAAATATCATCACATTAATAATTATTTTATGCCATATTCACCTTAATGGTGCCATAGAATGGAAAACTGAATTGACCTTGGCATGGTTGAATAATAACAGTTCAGTACATGGACACAACATACTGTGAGTCCCAAACACGAAATGAGCAACGCTGAGCAACAGCCAATCAGAGCAGACCTCCTCATTACCATTCATGAACCTTCCAAATAAGGCAAAAACAGACTGTTTCATTCTAGGGTCAAATTCTAGGGTTGTAAATGGACCTG
>JAUMHQ010000059.1:26679289-26699962 GCA_032361165.1 Enteromius paludinosus
GTAATGAATCTAAAATATATGAAAGTCTAATGTTTATCAGTACATTACAGAAAATAATTAACTTTATCACAATATGCACATTTTTTTAAAAGGACCTGTACAAGTTTCACTTCTTGAATGGAATTAGTGAAATAAATTAACTTTTTGAAGATATTCTAATTATATGACCAGCACCTGTATGTATTCTGAACAAAAAAAATTCAGAAACATGAGGGATGTTAGGGTAAAGATAAATTGTGTATTTGGCTGTTCATGAGATCTCAACAATTTTGGTAAATAAACCTCTCTTATATCAGGTTGCTGATATGGCACTGGTTTCTTTTTGTAAAACCTTTAAATGTACCGACATGCAGGAAGCAGTTTATTCAGCCTAGTTTCAAGTGTTTCTTCCTCAGACAACGACAAGGCTGAGGTTGGTTTCCTGGTTTTCCTCATTGTTGTGACATCAGTTGCACTGCTCGTCGTGCTCTTCAGAATGTATTTCCTCAGAAGAAAGCGGTCAGTGTCACAGTACATCCTAGCTGCTCTCTGAAATCTTTAAACACAATGTGTTCTGTGATCATCATCTAATGTTCATCTATGTTTCTTATGAAATGTCTCCCCACAGGGATGAAGAAGATGGAGAAGATGAAGAAAGTGTTTCTCAGCATATATATGAGAATGTTCCTATGCGTTAACTCACAGAACTGAGAAAAAACTAAAGACCAGGGTGGAATATGAATGCGAGTTTAAAGACAAATACTGTTTTGGACATGACTGCTATCAGGAAGCACAACTTTTACTTCGACTTGTAAGTGTTTACCCCAGCAGAACATTTACAGGTTTTCTCAATTGCTTTGGCTCAATTTTCGATCTGACAGTGAAATTATTTGGAATGTCTGCTAAATTGGCAAATGACCTTTAATTGCAATACAGTTTGAATCAAACATTCAACCACTTAATCAAGTTTGGGAGCATACATGTAATACATCCACACAAATATTCACAAATCGCACTAAACGATTCATTCTCGAATTGGAATGATCGGATTGCAGCTGTTCTCAATTTGACAGCTCACTGATTCAAACATTCCGTTCAGAGCGAGTCTCCAGTGAACCAAACTCACAAGAACAACTGTCGCGCGTGACTGATGATGCATAAAGTCACTAACTTTAACTGAAAATCATATTTAGGTAAAAATTGTCCGTTTGTTAAACTGCTGTAAAGGGTGATTTTATTTAAGTCCACTGAAATGAATGCAGACACGTCAACATCAGTGTTTCTGAGTCAAAAAACGTTCATATTCCCTTCTGCTGTAATGTTAGCAGTTTTATTAAAAAGCTAAACATTTAGCCCTATGTCTGTGTTTATATTGTTTATCAACGGTATACATTTTTTATATTGTTTGGATCAACTAGCCGAGTAGACAGATATGAATGTTTATTCATAACCATATACTGAAAATAAGTAGGTCTAAATATTATCTTACATTAATACTGATTATTTTGCTAACAAGCTTGCTGGTGCTAATTTATAGTCACTTTTAGATAATGTCCACATTTTTTTTATATATAACATCTGAGGGGAAAAGAAAGAATTTGATATTCATGTTACTACAGTAATTAACAGTTGTGTGTACAAGTGTGAAGTAATGCCCTCTGGGAGTGTTCACAACAGACAAGTTTTTCCTTCAAATGTTTATCCTAAATTATTCTCATGTCATATATAACGTTCTGTGACGTTCTGGAAGACATCAACCTAAGCTTCAAAACACTTACTGGTGAAAATTAGAATCTTAAATCTGTTTTCTCTCGAGTACATTGCAGTGTAAGCTTCACATTAAACATTACTGCATCATGCTTGTCAAAAATCTCAGGTATTTTGAGCAGTAATATTATGAAGAAAAATGTGCTATATAAAATTAAGTACACCGGAAAAAATTGCAGTACTTTTTTTACTTAAGTACATAAAAAAACAAGTACTTTTATACTTTCACTCAAGTAAAATTGAAAAAGGAGTACTTTTACTGGAGTAATATTTTATAGTATGGATCTGTACTTTTACTCAAGTACTTGATTTGTGTACTTCATCCACCTCTGCTGTACTTTACACAGCAATCAGAATAACTAAATATATCATAAATATACATTACATACCTAAAAGTCATTTAATGTGTCTGATGGGAAAAAAAACGAGTATAGACCGGTTATGCAGGCTTGCATTTAGTGATTGGGGTGATGACCACTCGTCTGGGACAGGACATTCAATCAATTAGCATACAAATGAGCGTCTGGCTAGGCACCTACAGGTCTCCTATGCTGGAGACAGATGGTGTAGATACAGCCTTATCTTGATTTTCTGCAAGCATGTAGTGACCACACAAATAATGCTAACGAAAAGCAAAGAAAGCACAAAACGGTTTACAGAAATTCTAAATCGGTCCAAGTTCTTTCTTCTGCGAGCCCAAATCTTCCAAAAAAAAAAACCTGCAGACAGACCATTTCTCTATCTCATAAGCTGCAAATATTACATTAATGGTGAAGTGTGTAATGTGTGTGTAATCAACCTATGAATGGCTTATTGTTCTCTCTGCACGTTAAGCAATGAACAAATCTTCAACAGTTGTATTTCCTTGTCACTTGACCCATGGATGCCGAGTTGCAATCATGAAAGTCTAAAGGTAACAGGGAAAAAATACTATTAAGAAATATTTCAACACTTCTCTGAAATCTCACGCTGCAGTGACCAGGTGTGCTTTGAGGAGAAAAGATCACTCCAGGTGTAGCTTTCAACACTTGCCTAGGAGAAACAAGCTCTACGACTGGCTCACATAAAAAGACAGCTGCACACACATTACACACAAGACCCATTTACAACAGAAATTGCTATAAACCAGTACTAGGAAGTACTAGGAAACAATGTCACAGTTGGGTGGAAATTTTGTAACTTTCCTAAATCCATTTACGAACTTCAAACTCAAACTTCATATCTTAACATATAGGCTATGCTGCAAAGAAGCAGAGCTTTTTTCCATATTGTATAATAAAGTAAGAGGGGGCCTTTTTACTGTATTAATGGGGCGTCGACAGGATTTTGAGATGTGAACAATTGCACATTGCATAAGATTCTTAACTAAACTAAACTTAACTAATTCAACATTGAACTGACCAGAACTCAAAAATGACACTATTGTCTTTCCAACGAAAATCTTAAGTTGCTATCACTAGTTCTGTGACTTCCCTGTTTAATACAGTGAAGCTGCTTTGAAGTAATCCCTATTCCCTACTGGATAAAGCGCAATATAAATAAAGGTGACATGACTTCACCGGTTTATTAAAAAAATAATAAATACATGGAAATAAACCTGTGCATGGATAAATCATACCATGTGTAATCAGAAAATATTTCCATTTTTATGCTGACTTTAACGTTATGTATTTTTAAAGAACTGACAACCAGCTTAAAAAAAACAAAAAAAAAAAACAACACAATAAAAATACAAAAAAGCTTAAAATTTTAAAACGATGTAAAATTGGAAGCCTTTTCTAAACCTTGGTGGCACAATAAACCTGCTGACCCCACATGAGCGTGTGAAGAAAAACATTTCCCACACCAGGTTTAGGAAAGTAATTGATTTTCTGGGTCAGAGGAGGTCAAAAGAAGAAGTAGGACTCCATGGATAACTATTGCCTGGAAACACCACATTCAGTCATGACTCATGACCAGCCTACTTTCTATAGAAAGTAACCCTAACTTCGCATGAAGTGAAGGAACTGCTGGGTTTGCATGGCATAAACACTCTCATGCTATCTGTAAATAGTTTAAATGTGGCATTCACTCATGTGCCAAACCAAGTAACTGAGACACCATGAGGGAAGTTTAAGTTTGGGTATTGTCATGCTGAGACTTCCTGCACAGGGCCTGAGAACTCAACTCTGCTGAATTTTAATTACCATTCTCGTTCAATGGGAGCAGCTCACAAAGCTTGCTTCACCACAGTGTAACGTTGAGAAACAGTCAATCTAGGGTTCCTAAAACATTACTTTCAGCAGTTTGATAGAGTCAAATGATTAAAGTTTAATTTGTGCTTCTTAAAACGGCACGTTTTGTCTGTTTCAGCATCTGTTTCAACAGGAAAACATGTTGGCACCGTGGATGCACTTCAGTCTCGCCAAAAATGATGCTGCAGTAAATTGCTGTAAATACATTAAAGGGGTCATGATGCGGTTTCAAGTTTGCATTTCTCTTTGGAGCGTTACGTGAGGGATAATGTACAGCCAGCAGCTTCTTACACGGCTTCTTGGCCCAAAAGTAATTCATAAAACAATAAATAAATAATATAATACAATACTAAAAAAATATTTTAACTGGGGAGTCAGCTGAAATCCACTGCTTTTGCTTTTTTCCTCCTGTAAGTAACTATGTTTTCAGATTTAAAGGATGTACCCCTGATTATTCAAATCCAAGTTTTGATCACTGTACAGTGTACACTTGTTTCTCTGATAACAAATGCAGACATGGTTATGTTTACGCCGTTAAAAGACAGTGAGTGTAAGTGCAAGTCATTATAAACAGTAAGTATTTATTTCCCCACTGGATGCAACAAATGCCTCCTTTATTGCTTTTGTGTCATCGTTCACGTTATGGTAATGGAGCGTAACATTTCCGTCACACGCTTGTGGTATTCGGCCAATCACAATGCACTGGATAGCTGACCAATCAGAGCACACCTCGCTTCTCAGAACGGTGAGCTTAGTAAAACCTTAAACCCCACACACATTTGCATTTCACCAAACACACAAAATAATGCTTTTTTTTAGCAACATCAAACGAGTCATTTAAGATTTTTTTGTTTGCTCACTCACTGCCGAAGAACTTATTTAGGACTGGTTGATCAACTAACACTGTGAAGATCACCCAATTACCTAAATTTGATTTAATTCTTGGCTAAGTAGAAACGTCACTTTCAGTTTTGCCTTTTTAAAGCAGAAATTAATTCACACACGCCTAAATCAAGGTGTGCTTATTTCCCCCAGGTCAAAGTCTTTGCTTTTACATGTGTTCTTCCTCCCTCTGCAAACTCGGCACAGCCACATGAAGACAGACGAAAGCACCATTCAGGCTCTCAGACATGCTTGATATCCATCTCTGAAAGACACCGTCACGTGGGCTGCTTTTCATTTAAACCCCAACAAGGCTGCACCGCCAGCCACTCATAGAGCACAGCGGAAAGCTAAAGCAGTGTAAAAAAAACAAAACACAATGTCTAAACTTAAGTGTAAACCAAATATTTTTAGTGCAACATAATTAAAAGATCATACTAGTTCACTTAAAGTAGTAGGCATACAAAACACCAAGATTTTTAGACATTACAGCTTCCAAACAAGACACATACTGGCCTTAACAGGCTGTATTTTGAGTAAACAAGAATTTGATTTCTTGGTGTAGATAAGATATTATGTATGAACTGATTGATGTGATACATGACCAACTGGAACAAAAATGATGTCTGAGATGTAAATAAACTAGTATACAGCAGAGATGGGGATCAAGCATACATTCACAAGCATCTTCAAACAGTTTTTCAGCCTTGATCTGATAAACTTTGGTGCGTTGCGAGTCTGGCCTGTACCAAAGTGCATGACATAAGAACTTCTGGTAACAGTTTAGAATAGGGAACACTATTAATTACAACTTTTCCCCCAATAAATTCCTAATTTGGTGCTTATTAATAGTTAGTAGGGTAGACGTGAGGTTTAGATATTGGGTAGGATTAGCGATGTAGAATAAACATTAATGTGTGCTTGATTTCTACTAATAAATGGGTAGTAATATGCATGCTATGTAGCAACTAGTTAAGAGACCTTAGAATAAATTGTTCTTGTTGTTAATTTTAAACGCCTAACAATAGTTATGGCATTTATAATGTTACATTTCAACAGATTGAAGTTATTAGATGTTTAATTTACAATTACACTAACCTCAAATGGGAGCAGGATTTTAACTACAGTTGTCTAGTTCAGCAACATACAAAAAGGCCCAAAATAAAGTAGAAAGGACCATTTTAAATGTAATTAGCCGTGACCACCCTGACAGAGTCCACTCTGCTATGTATATTTTTATTTTAGTTCAATAATAAATATAGCATTGTTTAAGTTACAGAACATAATTACTAGCACATGTCCTTCATAAAACGTTGCACGCACATTTATAAAGTATACAGTGAGAGCAAATATTATTCTAACACCAAATATATTGAAGTAAAATTGGACAAAAAATGTATTTGAAAGTTTGACCTGACCATATTTTCATACATACCTATCAAAATGAATTTGTTCCGACGCGGTTTAACTCTTGAGAACTTGTCATATTTTTTTTTTTACCATTTTCTAAATTAAAATGAATAAACTGTGATAGAAGGTGTCTGAAAATAAAGTTTTATGTGACTGTATTTGTATAAACTACACACGTGAGCATGAAGCACAAAACCAGCCATAAGTCGCACAAGTATGTTTGTAGAAATATCCAAAAATACATTGTATGGGTCAAAATAATCATTTTTCCTTGTGTGCCAAAACTCATTAGGATACTGAGTGAAGATCACCTATAATGATGATATTTTGTAAATTTCCTACTGTAAACACACCAAAACTTAATTCCTTAATGATATGCATTGATAAGGACTTAATTTTCTCAGTATTCTATTTTTTTTGCCACCCTCAGATTCTGATTTTCAAATTGTTGTATATCTCAGCCAAATACTCTCCTATCCTAACAAACCATACATCATTGGAAAGCATATTTTCCATCTTTCAGATGATGTATTTCAATTTCCAAAAATGACTGGTTGTGTGGCCCAGGGTCACACATGGATAGCCTATATGTGCAAATAACACAACTTAAGTCACTTGATCTATACGATCTAATAACTCACTTAAAAATGAGTAAAATAGTTAAAAACTAAGCTTTGCGTATCAGAAGTATTCCAGAAGGCAATTAAATAGCAGGAACGATAACTGGTAAAGGGCATTTCTGAGAAACACGACAATGTTAAAAGGGTAACAGTACAGTGAAGGAGAGTGGACTTACAGTGAGACTGTTCTGTTGGGAAATGATTCGGGTGAAGGCACCTGATGGAGCTCCAAGTTACTGCAGACCACTTTTCTGTCCAGTGTGGCCCCAGACGGAGAGCTTTTCCCCGCGCTTCTGGAGCGTTCATCGTATGATTTACACTCAGTGGATCCAGCAGAGCCAGGGCTCCGGAGCAGCACAAAAGCCAGTAAAAGGACGCAAGTAGCGCTCCCCGACATTACTCCTGCCTTCCTTGATTTTCACACGGCAAGAAGAGGGGGTTAGATTAGCATATAAATAGCCCAGAAAGCCTTTCGCTGCTGTTGTCTATATCGAAGCACGACGAAAATTCGTCAAAAGCCATCAAGCAGAGACGCAGGTCAGCGCTCCTTTTAAGTCATGGTCAAAATATTAACTCGACGCAACATTAGATAAATCGATGTATCATGGTTTTGTGCTCTCCACATTAAGCAATCCTTAAAGTAGCGGTCGGATATCCCCCTTTGTTTTCCATAAGATTCATCTTTACAACTTAACGAGCCCTTTCCGGTTGGTTTTCCGCAAGTTTCCACTGTTTCACGCGAAGGAGCGCTACTTTAAGTCGCTACATTTTCTTTGTTTTCTAGTCAAAGCGGAGATCTCGCTCCTCCACCGAGAGACAGCTGCAACCATCCCAGGATAACAGTCTCAAAAACTCACACGAATCCGATCACAAAACTTTTCTTCTCATTGCACATTTGGCCTCCAAAAGAAAGCGAAAGAGTTTCTGGACCGGTGGTTCTTCTACGACTCCATAAAAAAGCGTATTAAACGCGATATATCCGCGTGCCCAACAATAAAACCATTCTTGGGAAACTGAATGCGTAAAGTTGCTTTTCACTTCGCGACTGCTGCACACGGGCTCCAATGCTGCTACGGTCCGCGACGCTAAAACGCTTTTCGAAAGACCCACGCGGACTGTGTAACCCAGAGCTCCGAAGCTCGAGCCTCGCGGTAGGTCAGCGGAGATCCGCGTGACGGTATCCAGCGCCGTTCAGTCCGCCGCGGAGTGCACGGGCTCTATTGGCTTCTCTGAGCCCTAGGCTCCATGTTCCATTTCCTCCCGTGACGTCATCGCGGGTTTGGTCTGAACTCCAGTCCACACCGAGCCCTTCAGTCAAATCACTGTTGCTCGATCCTCCCAGAAGATTAGATACGCAATAAAAATATGGAAAACGTCGTTAATTTCTGTATGTAATTTTTTAAATCCACATTTTCCATCCAAGCTCTAATTGCATATTTGGAATGAGGTAGACTCACTTCAGAGCTCTGACTCATTTAAAACATATCTTAAAGCAATATTGTTTTTATTTATTTACAGTGTTGGGGAAAGTTACTTTTGAAAGTAATCCATTACAGCATAGCGTTACTCCCTAAAAAAGTAACCAATTACGTCAATGCGTTGGGTTACTTTTGTGTTACTTTTTAAATACGGGTAGAGCTTGAGTGTTTTTTATTTTATATAATAAGTTTTATTCATAGCAAATGTAAAAGCACACCAAAAAGTGTCATGAATAAACCTCAGGCTGAAGAAAAAGTAAATTCACATCTGTAAAATAGAATACAGAAGAAAGTTCAAAACTCTTCAGCAATAATAAAAAAACAACAACAACAACAATAAAGCATAGACATTTTTGCTTGTAAATATGTAAAAACTGGACCATTAAAGGTCAGCAACAAAAAATAACTCAAATTTAAACGTAATGCGTTACTTTACTAGTTACTTGGAAAAAGTAATATCATTATGTAACTCACGTTACTTGTAATGCATTACCCCCAACACTGTTTATTTATATATTTATTGGAAATAATATTGATAAGGTTTTAGTCTTATAGTTATTTATAATTTATTTAATTATCTGTCAAACATCCAAAATAAACAAAATGTTTACATAATATAAGATAATATTTATACTATATTATTATATGTATTATGCATATAAATGCACACACGTGCATGTATTAGGAAAATTATGTGTATGTATGAATAAATATAAGCTATATAAATAAATAAGAAAATATTTAAAATACTGTGATATATATTATATGTGTGTGTGTGTGTGTGTGTGTGTGTGTGTGTGCATAATATGTAGACAAAACAAAAACAACAAAACACTTTTTAATCAAAATAGTATTTTATTTTAGTATTTTAATATTAAAAATAAATAATATTTAAATTATTTAATTAATTTAGTCTATGTATGATTTTATTTATTTTATTTTGTATTCAGCTAATTCATTTATTTGTTTGTTTGTTGTTTTCTTTTATGTTTTTCACTTATTTGTTGCACATTAAGTTTGGGGAAGATGCTCAATGTGTTCAGTGTTTGTACAAAATTGTTTCTGCTTGCTTGTTGGTTTTAATTTAAAATTACATACAAATTACAGGTAAATTACTTAAAAACATGTGACCCACTTCTGTCATTAGCCTACTATATAAAAAAGGGCATACATTTCCTTTAAGATTATCCTTTACAAAGTGGCAAAACAAAATGCAACTCAATACTAAAGGATCTTGATTCATTGTGTGGGTTCTCATTTGTTTTTGTGGCCCTCACAAAAGGCTTTCTTTACACTGCTGCGCTAAAAACAAGTTCAGACAGGTTGGCAAAAAACAATGTAGCCTATAGAAGGGCTCTCATAGCAGAGCAACCTGATAAGAACAATGCCTTGTGTGTAGTGTTTGTGACAATGAATCGAGGAGAGATGTTTCTGTTTCCTATGGGAGCATCAATCTTTCTCAAATATTGTCATTTTAATCAGGGACAATTTAGAAGCCGCGTGTAAAGAGGATTGCACCGCATGCAGGTCAAATATCATTGTCCTTGGGCTATTTAATCTTCATTTTCCATTTGTAAAATTAGCTTTTTAGTCTGAAGCTTGAGATGCGGTAAACATTTGTATTACACATGAATATGAAACTGGTATTAACCATTAAGTTAGTGGAAATAGTAAAACGTTAATTTGTTAATTTCATTCATAAGTAAGACTGTACGTACTGTGTGACATTCCTTTTTATGGGAGAATAAAAATTAAAATGAAACTTTTAGTAGATTTTTTTGGGTGTCGTGCTGGAGGTGCGTAATGACGTCACGCGCAGGGCGTGCTGACGTTCAGCGCTGATTTTAAAACGGCGCTGTGATCGGAGCTGAAGCAGGTTTAGCCTAAATAGTAGGTAGCAAGTCTTTTGTTTAGTCTTTTTAACAGTGGGACAGCATTGTGTAGTTTCCCTTTATTATCGTCTTTTAAAATGTCTGGACTGGATGTCACCGTATTTCCACACGACTTTGCGTGGGGAGCTGCGACTGCTGCTTATCAGATAGAAGGTAAAGTTTACTGTAGTGCTTTACTACATAACGTTACAGTGGTTATCGGCTCATTTGCTGATGCGGGGGTGGGGGATAACAAGAATAAGAGCTCATAGTTCTTCAGTACAATGGTATTATTATGTTTTTAATGTGATATCATTGTAACATCATATTTTTTATATATATTTTCCATAGTAATTATATGGTATACTTTTTAAAGTACGTTACAATACCATGCTAATATCACCATGTCACAGCACCACTACAGTACTTTGTAGCAGTTGTTATTTGACAGCTGTGAAATATGATCATGTATAATGTATGTCTAAACCCTTTCCTAAATGTCTTGAAGGTGGCTGGAATACGGATGGTAGAGGGCCCAGCGTATGGGACACATTCTGCCATGCCAAAGGAGGGGTGTTTGAGGACCATACTGGAGACGTAGCCTGTAACAGCTATCAGCTCTGGGAAGAGGATCTGAAATGCATCCAACAGCTTGGACTCACCCATTACCGTCTGTCCATATCCTGGTCACGGCTTCTTCCCGACGGAACCACAAATCATGTCAATCGAAAAGGTGCTCCGGGGGAAAATTGCACTTTGTGTCAAAAGCTAAGTTTCTTAACTGTGTTTTTTTGTAACCCTCAGGAGTGGCCTATTATAACAAAGTGATCAACGGTTTGATTGCTTGTGGTGTGACGCCCATGATCACACTGTACCACATGGACTTACCACAGGCCTTACAGGATCTTGGTGGATGGTGCTCGCCAGAGATTGCAGACATCTTTGACCGTTATGCCAGGTTTTGCTTTGAGACCTTCGGGGACAGAGTAAAGCTCTGGATCACTCTGAATGAGCCATATGTTTGTGCCAAGCTGGGTTATGAGGATGGGACCTTTGCCCCTGGAATCAAAGATCCAGGAATATCAGTTTACTTGGCGGGCCATAACATGCTGCGCGCCCACGCCAAAGCCTGGCGTACTTACAATACTCATTTCAGGCCTTTACAAGCGGGGCATGTGTCTCTTGCCTTGAACAGTGACTGGGCAGAACCGTTGGACTCAGGCTGTCCTAAAGATGCTGCAGCCACTGAGCGCTACAAGGACTTCACTCTGGGCTGGTTTGCCTGTCCTGTGTTTTGCACAGGAGATTACCCAGACTCCATGAGGGCCAGGATCGAGTCTAAGAGCTTGGGTCTGGAATGCAAGCAGGGCTCAAGGCTGCCACGTTTCTCGAAAGATGAGCCCTCTCCTCTGGGCACGGCAGATTTCTTTGCACTGAACTATTATACTTCTAGGAAAGTAAAAGACTTAAATGCTGGTAGTAAGAAGAGCGAGCTCAGTTTTGAGGGAGATCAGGGGGCAGAGGGCGTTGTTGACCCATCGTGGCCTGTATGTGGGGTGCACTGGTTGGCTGTTGTTCCGGATGGATTGCGGAAATTGCTGAAATATATAAAGGTTTTTGCATTTATTTGAACAAGCGTCTACTTTTCTTTTTTAATTGGGTTGTATATTCATTATATGGAGATTTATATTGGCATATTAACACAATCATATAATATTTCTTTAGGACACGTACACCAGCCTGCCCATTTATATCACAGAAAATGGCTTTTCCCAGATGGGTCCGGTTCAGATTGAAGATACCGAACGTTGCCAGTTTTATCAAGACACTCTGCAGGAAGTTGGCAAAGGTACAGTCATATTAACACTGTCCAATGTGTAATAAAACACAAGAGTGCAAAGGTTGTTTCATAGAGTTAGACTACAATACCTTTGTGAAAATGTGTGCTTTTTAACTATACTGAATGTGAACTTGCAGTGTATTAAAATCTTGAAAGTTCATAAAATATAAGTCACAAAGTGAGCACACATTAACAAAACAACTTTATTGCAATATTTGTGATTGCTATGCTATCAATGCAATATCACAAATACATTTACATTTAAGATATACAGGTTTCAGTAGGAATTAAGTTTATTTCAACGTTAAAGAAGGTTAAAAGCACACAAAAATCTGAAAATATCTTGGCCAGGGTGTAAGATCACAGGGTATCATTAATAAATGGAAAACACTGTAATAATGCCTTTATTATTTTTTTTTTAAGTAGCAACATTTCATCATGCAAACACATATATGCAAAGGCAACAGCTCAACAATAAAATAAAATGTTTTTTTAATAAAGGGAATACAACAATGTGCTAATTCCATTTTTTAGCAGACAGTAGAAGACGATATCAAACAAATATGAAATTACAAATAAATGTTACTTTTTAAGTAATTTTATACATTTAAACTACAATAGATTTGAATTGCAAATTGCATAGTTATCTGAAAACATTACATTGACTTCTTTTAAAGTATATTATTGCAGTAATAAGTGCACTTTTTCCAAAGTGTGCTAACGTATATATCTTTATCACTTTTGTAGTCCTTAATTTGTCAAATTAAGCTATTGTAGCGTTGAGGCCCAGACTAACGGAAGTATTTCAGATAATATAAACTGTAATCTGATAGGAGCTCTGTTCTGAGGATGATGTGTATGTCTTGCAGCAATCTGCCAAGACAGAGTGAATGTAAAGGGATATTTTGCCTGGTCTCTGCTGGATAACTTTGAGTGGAATCACGGCTACAGTGTGCGCTTCGGCCTGTTTCATGTGGATTTCTCTAAACCTGTGCTGGAGCGCACCATTTACCGTTCGGGTAGAGAGTATGCTGCTGTGATATCCCAACACCGCGCTCAGACCAAACCCAGGAGCGTTTAACAACATTCCTAACATATATTACATCAACATAAGATTACACTTGAAGAAATGAAATCTCATGTAAATTCCATAATTCTATTTTTGTGACAATAAATAATGATGAGCCAAACTGTATCAAAAGTGTTTACTGTAAAATTCAATACTGTACAAACAATTAGTACGAAAGCATAAAGCAAGAAAACCACATTGCTTTTCTTCTGTTGTAGTATGACGTTTTGCATTTTTTTCCATTTCGTGTATGATATTGTGGGCTATCCATAAGAAATTTGATCTAAAAAAATGGATGATATTGGATCACTTTTTGAATGCAGGCATTGTGCATTCAGAGTATACGGTTATTCTGCATCTGATTTGCTTTCTCTGAACGTTTCTTTGTATCTTAATGCGCTTTGTCTGACCCTTCACTGTTAAAAATAAAGGTGCTTCACTATGCTATCGAAGAACATTTTTGTCTAAATGGTTCAATAAAGAACCTTTAACATCTGAAGACGTTTCTGTTTCTTTGTGGTGAAAGAAGGTTCCTTTGACTCAATTGTTCTTTATCGAATCAAAAAAGGTTCTCTATGGCATTGCTGTGAGGAATCCTTTAAGCGCCTTTATTTTTAAGAGTGTATTCTTAATCATGCACAAAAAAAGGTTAAATATGGTGACTTAAAAAAGATTGATTGACCAAGAATTCCCAGTAGAGAAGTCATCGTAGATGAGTATTCCTTACAAAGAGGCTCAGGGCTTCAGTTCCCGTGTTTTGTTGATATACACTGCCTCTGTGTGGTCTAATGTGGTATTTTACTTTGCACAGCATTTTGTGCTGGTCTGTTGGCTTGCATTGTTTTATGGGAGTCCTACAGACATTAAACAGACCTAATGGTTTAATATGACAACATGTATGAGATATTAATGTAACATTTTGAAGTAATTTACATGAGGCCATGTAATATGCATGCAAGCTGAAGTTACATTAACTGGATTGCACATGTAATTACGATTGGGAACGAGGTTATGCCAAACCTAATCGCAAGGGAGTAAAGGACTGCAGAAATTATGGTTCTGTTCTAATTATTTACCCTGGAACAGCCATTATTGCATCATTAAAATGCAGGTCACAAATTTTTAAAAAGAGGTTTTAGAGAATCCTTTTTGGGGGAGATTAAATATTGAAATATTAGCATTTGAATTATTATCTTGTAGAACGTTTGAGTGGTGTTTTTTCAAACTGTATTTGAATCAAAGTAACAAGCGTATTAAGCAACGGGGTGGCAAATATATTATTTAAAACATAATGTTTCTTGATTCTGAATTAGTGCATTTAATTGTACATTCAATCATTCACTGATGGACATTTGTACGGATGACAGACTAATCGAGGCGCAATTGCATTGCACTGTACTTGTTATATTTTGACAGACCTTATGAAATATTCAAGAACAAGGAAACTCATTAGATTAATATAAATGAACTGCATAATTTAGCTGCTAATTAAATATTTGTAATATGGAGCAGCATACATTCCAAAACCAGGAACCTGTGTCTCAGTTTTAGAACAGGGTTTATAAAAATAAATATCATAGATTATTATTATTATTTTTTTTTTCGACAAATGTCAATAAGCACAATTCCGAAGCATTTTTTTGTTTATATATATATATATATATATATATAGTGCTGTATAAGTGTTGGCTTCTGTATAAAATAATTTGTAATAGTCCTTACTTGCTAGTTATGAATAACTTGGCAATAACAATAGCTCATGAAAGTGCACAGGTCAAGAGGTGTTGGATCCCTGCTAGCGGAGTATACTATCGTTTTCAGCTTACGGTCGTAAGTGCTGATTGATTTGGCTCCAGTGTTGGGGGAGGAGTCAGCAGGGAGTGAAAGACGGTCCAGGAGAATAAAGATGTGGAAACAGATATCCTGTGAGATATAGGCAGTCTCAATGAATAAACCACAGAGGGAGGAAGAAAAACTAAACATGTGCTTTAATAAAGTCAAATGCAATGAACTTCTTGTGAGGTGAAAAGCTTCTTGTTAGTAATGACACAAAATTATTCATGAAGAATTTAATTGCTACTGCGAGCATTTTCGATGCGTTAGCTATATTTCTTTTTTCCTGCAAAGACTCGCCTCATCTGAATCGGGAGAGAAATATGATTAAGCAGCGTTTACAAGCAAATACAGTCCAAAACTGTTTTAAACAAATACGTTTGGTTTGGATTGAGGGTGAGTACATTTTTATTTTAAATAAATATTCAAATGAACATAATGATGCCTTCCACTATGAATTATCCAGTGTCTACATATAATACATAAAGAGCCATAACTGGTTAGTTTGTTTATAGATGTTTTTTCTATAAAGATAAGCACACTTGAATATTTCTGCCTTCGTGTTTGCATTTTCTATCTTAAGTTTTAAAGTGGATTATGGAATTAATATTCAGCATCTTCGCTCAGTAGGCATTCGCAAAAGATGAATTATATTTTCAGGGCAACATAAAAGATAGAGCTGTATAGGAGACAGCAATAAAAGTAAACTCTCCCATACTGTCGTGACATTCAATTGAGTGACTAGAGCCTATTTGGACTGAAGTGAATGGGAACACTAATGGCACAATTACAAGGGATTCGCCGTTTCTGCTGGCATGAGGACTGTACTTTCAGCAGCCAGTTCAGTGTGGCATGTACATTTTCACTTCCATTTAGTCCTGAATAATAGGCACTCACTGTGAACTGTCATAATCTGAGTGGCTGAAAAAGGCCTCCCTCGGGCCCAGATGATGACAGGATTATATTCTCTATTGATACCGCAGAGTCTTTGTATAAGATCGCAAAAAAAAAAATAAAATCTCCAGCTCTTGACTAAGGCTACATAGATTTTTGCGCCAAGTGCATTGCTGTTTTTACAGAGACTATTGGAATTTACCCATTAATTCACGATTTGCTTTGATAAATGTGAAGAGATTAATATTGACAGTAACCGATTTCTTCATGAATTATGTTCAGCCATATTCTCTTGTTCACCCTAAAGTAAAACTTAAACTAGCTTTAGGAAAACCATAAGCAAAACAAAACTATAAAAGCTATGCATAAAATGGGCAATTATATAATTATAAATGTATTGCTTATTATGTAAGGAGTAATTGATGACATCTGTGTTTATTCCTAAACATCATTTTAAACCTAGTAATCAATAAGATAAAAAACGGCTCATTCCCATGTTTTGCCACAAAAATAATGTTTTCTTATGTATGGAAAGCACATATTCTAATGTTAACACCATTAGCATGTGTGTTGATGTGTGTGCGTCTCGGAGGGACAGAGAGCGGTATCTCTCACTCAGAGACGCACACACATTAACATACGTGATAATGTTGTTAACGCTACTCTGATGACTTTATCCTTAAAGGGTTAGTTCACCCCAAAATGAAAATTCTGTCATTAATTTCTCTTCTCGATGTCGTTCCAAACCCATAAGACCTCTGTTCATCTTCAGAACACAAATTAAGATATTTTTGATGATCCATAGACAGCAATACAACTCAAATGATCCAGAAACATAGTAAAAACACTGGTAAAACGGTCCATGTGACATCAGTGTATCAACCTAACTTTTCCGATGCTACGAGAATACTTTTTCGCGCAAATAAAGCAAAAATAATAATAAAAAATTCTCCCGTGACTTACGTCTTCCGCCATACTCAACGCACCGTATACGCAAGCTTTAACACTTTTGATGTAAAATGTGCGTAATCGGCAGCTGTTTGCACCTATTTATTTGTTTGGCCAGTGTTATTGTGGGTTTTGGTGTTTTTGCCGTTGTAAGCATAGACATGCATGTATAAAAATAATTATGATTGTAAGACCTTTGAAGTAATAGACACTATTTGGCGAAGTGATTTGGAACTGTAATGCGGTCAAAGAGCTATGTTTGCCGTGCAGTTTCCTGAAAATAATTGTACACTATAGAACATTTGTCAGCCAATCAGAGTCAAGCATTCAATGGCCCCGTACTACTAATTATTATAAAATGCGTGTTAATAAAAAGGTTTTGAATTAATTGTTGGGTCACAGTTTTAAACATGTCTAAACAAACCAATTCACTAATGAATGAATCAGACTTTCCAGTGATTAATTTAAGTGAGAGGCCTGTTTAGGCTGAACTGATTCACTAGAGTGCATCAAACTTTCTGCTGCTACTTATGAAAGTGCCGTTTAGGACAAATCAGCTCACTAAAAGAGTTAGCTAAGCTATGCCGTTTAGGAGGACTGTCTGTAATTTCAGGCTATGAGAGTGAACTGGTGAGTGTGTTGGAGTCCCTCAACTAGAGAAGCTAAATATCATGTGAAGCTGTTCTCTCAGGCTACTGGAAAATACAGGTTAGCATCCTCACTTAAGTACTCACTTTACGTAAACCATCCTGGATTGTTATCACCGAACAAATCAAATTTTTGTCTTGTAACCTAAATATCTGATTTTTTGAGTACTTGAAAAAAAAAAACATATTTAAACTTTATATAAATAAGATAAGTTTATGTATATTTGAAAAAAAAGACAAACACAAAAATATGCCTGTAGGCTAAGAAGAAAAAAAAGCATATACTGAATGGTTACACTTTATATTCTAACTGTAAATAACTACGTGTCAACTAATTCTTGTTAATTCACAACTACATGTCTACTAACTCTCTGACTGTTAGGGTAGATTTAGGGTTAGTAGAATAAGTTGACATATACTTGCAAAGTTTCTGATAGTGTGTTGTGGACTCATCAAAATAAAAAGCAGATATTATGCAGACAGTCTATTAATACTCTTAACGACTGTCAGTCGACATGTAGTTGCTTACTTACTGTTAGTAGAATATCTAAAGTGGACTATCGAAATAAAGTGCTACCTACTGAATTCATTAAATTATTTTTGTACCCCTGACATTTTTTTTTTGTTAATTATTGTTATTATTACTGATTGATTATCATAAAGCAAGATCTTGCTTTGAGGTAAATGTCTGTTGGTATTCCTTTTGCTTCTCAAGTGAGTTAAGAATGTTTAGATTCCCAGGGAAAGAAAAATTACTGAGTAAGAAATTCCCTTTTTGCAGTTTAGTCAGCGTTAATGAATATAAGATGCTTTTCCATCCCGTCACGGATGATGCGAGATGCTTGACCAGACCGACTGCTCTGTTCCCTGTAACTCTGAGTCTATTGGCATGCAGGTGCGTACAGGTAAGCGACAGTCATCCATACGGCTGACACATGGAGCTATCAGGCGAGACAGTGACTGATGGCCGTAAGTGGGGCACTGGGAGTGATGCCATGCCGGAAGAGCTTGTCCTGCGGCCCCCCCGTGGCAGATAAGAGATGGATACCACCCTGGATTGGGAGCTGTGGCGGATGGACGAGAGGAGGACTAAGACTGTGTGGCTAAACCTTGAGAATAGATAGCTGCTGAATTACTGCCTCTCATCTTCAAATGTGATGGACGGGGTAGTGGAAAATGCCCAGCGGAGTGAGTGCCAGCTGCTGCTGTTTGGTACTTTGGCAAGGACGGCGCGTGGCGTCTGACATGTGATGGACTATCTGATCAGTGAGTTTTTATAAAACATATTGGTTATCTCGTATACCTTCCAAGTGAATCACTGTGTCTCTTTACGCCTTAAAGGAATAGGTCAGCCATAAAAAAAAAAATGCTCTAAAAATTTTATTTCCAAGATGCAGATGAGCACTCTGTTGGATCATTTGCAGTGAATGGGTGCCGTGAGAATGAGATAAAAAAACATCACAGTCATCCACAAACTATCCACATAGATTAATCATGCGAAGTGAAATGCTGTGTGTGTTTTAGATACAAATCCATCTAAACCATTTCTTTTTTGCTAAAATACGAGTCCATACTCGAAAAATATAATCTCGTCTGAATCAGGAGAGACATATGCATCATTTGTAAACCAATCCAAAACAGCTTTAAACAAATAATTGCATTAGAGTATGTGCTTTCCATACATAATAAAACGTTATTTTTGTGGCAAAACATGGGAATGAGTCTTTTATCTTATTGATTACTAGGTCTAAAATTATGTTTGGGAATTAACAAAGGAGATGTTGGATGGGATGCGGCAGAAATTGCATATTTTGATGCAAGAGGAGGACAGGAGATTCTGTAGAAAGTGTTATTATGGATTATAGACTCCGGAAGAGACCTTGAAACATCATAATAATGGGTTTGTGATGTTTTTATCAGCTGTTTGGACATTCTGATGGCACCCATTCACTGCAGAGCATGACAAGTGATGATATTTCTCCAAATCTGTTCTGGTAAAGAAACAAACTCATCTGCATCTTAGATTGCCTGAGGGTGATACATTTTCAGCACATTTTCGTTTTTTGGTGAACAATTCCTTTAAACACACAGCAGATTTTCCGTTAGTATACATGTACCCATTTATAATTGGACTGATGGCTCAATCAGACCGGAAAGCCTTCATGCAAGCACCTCAATCAATGAGAATGGAATTTCAAAAGGAGTAGTGCAGACTGCAAATAACCTTGATGAAGAGGAAAATATTAAGCATGTAAATGCGTATTTCTCCTTTGGATCCAATCTGATGTTGAAAAGATCTTTAAGAATCTGAAATTGCTTTGAATTTATGATTGATGAAAATTAGAGCATGTAAACTATCTATTGAGCTCTAAATGGAGTGTAGATCTGGGAACATTTTCCCAAGGTATTTAAAGGAGAATGTGCCATTTCTGTTTCAATTATCCTCTTTTACTGTCCTGACACTTTGATCAATGCACCAGGGTCAGCTCTGTTCATGAACAGGAATCCTTGTTGTAGGATAATTTTGAAAAATGACCATGTACTAACTACAATCCAAAAGAACAGTGATGGATATCTCCCTGTAGGGCCTACACTAAGCTCAGGATCATGCATGTTGAACAGGGATGTTAGTCATGATACTGAATGTGAAGCATGTTGATAGTAAAAATGGGTCTGAAACACATATTGGAAAAATGGGTTGTTTCCTTTTTAGTTACTTTTGAGGGTCTGCTGTCTCACTACTGAATCGCTAAAAAAAGGTTCCTTGTACATTTTAGAAAGGTTATTTCAATTTTAAATTGAAATGGTCTATTAGAAATTCTAAACACTGTTAGACAAAGAATATCTTTTATGTTCTAATGAACAGACTTCTGCCATCAAGTTAACTAGGGCTGAAACGATTACTCAAGTAACTTGATTACAAAAAATGATCGAGGCAAAATCCTCTGCCTCTAAGCCTCTATTAATTCATTTGAAAGTTTATGTCACGTTTTTCCTCAATGCACAACGCTCTTACGCCTACGTCACTAGTGCAATGCTGCAAGATGCATGTGGAGGGGCCGTACACTCCCACGCATATATGAAACCTATATGCAGTATATAAGCACATATATGATAATATATATGCGCATATATGAAACCTATATGCAGTATATAAGCACATATATGATAATATATATGCGCATATATGAAACCTATATG
>JAUMHQ010000059.1:26737302-26750606 GCA_032361165.1 Enteromius paludinosus
AGTCCGGGCAGGAACTAAAACTCGGGAGAAGGGTCCCGCTGCTGAGTTCCGGGAAGAGCCACAGAGGCGCGGCTTGTAACAACAACCACACATTCCAGAACTAATGTCAGACTAGTAATAGAATCATGGGGATTTGTCAATTAAGCACATGTTGCCTCTGGAGTTTGGACGGAGAGATGGTGATGTGCTAGGAAGCTGCCAAACCAGTATTCAGAGTAGACAATTCATTATTAATTTATTGTTTTCAAAATAAAAGTTTGTGATTACATGATATATATCTGTGTGTACTGTGTATAAGTATTAATTATATTCAAAAACACACACAAGCATGTATATATTTAAGAAAACGTGCATTTATATACAGAATCAAGTGATCTCTTGCCCGCCCTAGCCTACCTGCACATTGTGTCTTGGTCCAATTGGCAAGGACAGGGATATTGTTTTTTCTGCACAATCAAATGCCAGTTGACAGCACTTAACTGGAGGAAGGCCATGGAACTGTTAAGCTAGTTGTTTCAGGTGTTTGGCAAGCTCCTCCTCCATCTAATCTGTGAATATTCTCTTTGCCTCAGCTACTGCACCCCAGGCTAATGATTTTACTTCCCCATTGCCTTTTAATGAATCTTAGGAGGCTTGACAAGGAGACATCTATTTGACATTTTGGCATTTACATCTGCAAGACAAATAGACGTTTATAAGATGTCTTTACAATGTTTATGATTTAGAATGAATGCAAAACTGACATCTGAAATATGTCTGCCAGATGTTTGTAGACAGCAGATGCTTTCCAGATCAAGAGATCTTTAATAGACATCTTGCAGACGTACATGTGTTATCTGGGTATGGACTTCTTTTCTTCCTTGACCTCAACGGCTGCTCTCTCCATCTCATCGAGGGGTATTTTGCCCCAGGTTGTCTTCCTGGTGTATTGCCTTGGCATGATGGTGTTTCTACAATGTTTTTAAATAAAACATATGTATTGTAATATTACATTTATTATGTTTAAGAATAAATTTAACTTGCGCCTCATGTCTCACTTTACGCGACATCATTTGTCTCACTTTACCGCGCTGCCCCATTTTAGGATAAAAAATCTATTTTAGCAATTCCTGATAATCTTCAGCTAGCATCATCACATGGTTTTTATATGTTGGTAGTTTATCAACATGTATGATATAAGTTTTTATACCTGAATCAGTTTTCTTTGCCATAACAGTTGATTAAGCTGTGAACAAGAAAATTTACTTTTACATGTAAAAAATATATTTTTGTGAAAAAAAAAAACATGCTTAATACAGCACCATGAGGTCCTCTCTTTCATGGTCAGTGGGAAATGGAAGGGGCTTGAAAATATAATGGTCATATGACCACATATGTGTTCCATTGCCTAAATACAGGGGTTGTCTCACATTACCCCGTTCTCTCCTACTAACTGTGTTTGTGATAGAGCCAGCAGTGTCTTTTAGGAATGCAGAGGTGAACTTTACACTCAGCAACTTCCAAACGACCATGACGCGCACACAGTATCAAATTCAATTTACATTGCCACATAACCTTGACTAAAGTTTGGAATCATTTGATTAGTCTTACCTTTAATCCTACTCAGTGGCTTTAATGAGATTGTATCACTTCTGAAATATGGCTTTCGGACAGACGGCACTGCTGAGTCACTGGACGAATGAGGATCTTGCTTCTGACCTTATGTCACATTTCTTTGAGAATTAGTTTGTGCAATCAGTTCAAACAAAGCCTGAGCAGATGCCCTTTTCTTTGTTCTCAATGAGAGTTTGTCCCCAGCGTACTCCTGCTGCTAGCGATAAAATGGCATTATTAAAAACATTTCAAGAGGCGGCTAATAAAACAAGTTTAAATAAGCAGAATATGAATCCCCTATTTAAGCTCATGAATCTGCGCCAAATTATGAAATTTATTAGGTTGCGGGGCAGCGAGTCTAAATTTGTAGCTCCATGAATACCAAGCTGAGATCAGTGGAACTAAGCGAGAGAGAGGGAGAGGAACAGCCTAAAAACAACAGAGCATTGACCAAGCAGAGAGAACAGGCTCAATTATCATAAACATCCGGCCCGGCACTTGCTCGGACTGTAAATCCCTGCAGCCTCGGCTCATCAACATGCACTGGACCTGCCAGATTACCCAGGGCACTCTGTAATTTGCAGTTAAGAATAAAGACGACCGCAAAACAAAAACAAATATGAGATGATACAAATTAGGAGTGCACCCAGTTAGTCTGTCGGTGCTGTAAATTTCCAGCGTGTAAAAATTTCGGCCGTGCGCGAGAGCATGAGGGAATTAATGAGCTGTCCATCCGCGTTAATTTATTTCCTCACAATGCTGGCATCTCCCGAACGGTAGTGAATCAATCTGCCTTTATGGTAATGATGCTTCAATGTTTGAAATTATTACATTAAATGGATTGCTTTGATTTGGAGTGTCTGGAGGCATGCAGAGCCACATCCTCCTCACAGACACTGGAGGCTTTGGATGACTGTGTCTTCACTTTTCTTCTAACCACATCTGTTTGTGACTTGATGCCTTCACACTACTCTGATGCTTGAACATTTCCATCGATTACACACAGACCATTAAACCATATATCTGATATAAATGCCAGGCTGTTGTTTGGATTATTTTATCACATGAATAAATGTATGCCTCCAGAAGTTTAGGATGCCATTATATTAATTAGAAATTTTAACAAGGCCAAATGAATGTACTTTTTTAGGCAAACCGAATCTGTCATACATATTAAAGCTGGGAAAAATATACATATAGATTGATAAAAGATAAAAGCACATAACGTCTACGTTACATATGTAACCTTCGTTGCCTGAAGGAGGGAACAGAGATGTTATATATGGGAACTCGCAAGAGAGACTAATCACCTTTGAGCTTTAAGAAAAGGCAAATGAACATTGGCGTGCACAGATTGCATCCAGGTGCACCTCATGACTCGGGGGGCTAACCCATCTCGCACCTCTAAGGAACCTCATGATCAGTTGGTGCTTCCCAAGGGATGTGCCCTCCACTGCAAACATACACTTTGAAGTCGAAGGGGACAGCCTGCGCTCCAACTTCTCTTGCAGGAAAGAAAGCACTACTGCAATTAGGCATCTCTTTGGGTTCTCTCCGCGAGAGGAGCACCAGTGGGCCAACAGACCCCATCTCAGTGTGTAGGCCTGCCTCGTAGAGGGAGCTCTAGACTAAGTGATAGTCTCTATCGCGGCCGAAGAGAGGCCAGAGAGGTCTGACGTGTCCTGTCCAGGAGCCAGACGATCGAGATGCGGGTGCCAAATCATGCCCATCTCCTGAGAAATGAGGTCATTCCTCAAGGGGAATTTCCAGGGAGGGGCTTGTCCTCCCTAAACTTGCAGAGAGTCTGTGCAAGGATAATCACTGCGGAAAGGCATACTTGGGCCCTGGAGGCCAGCTGTTTGCCAGTGCATCCCTGCCGAGCGGCGCCTCATCGAGGGAGTCATACAGCTGGAAGTGGGAGGACTCGGGGAAGGCAAAGATCTCCAAATCAGGACATTTGGTTGGATGGGGGCCCAGAGGTGTGGAAAATTGCTCTTTCTGTGAAACTGTGTGTTGACCCCAGCTGGGTGCACAGAAGCTCCCGGCCTTCTTCCGGGAGTGGGGACTGAGTCGTCTGAAGAGCAACCTCCATCACGTCCGGATTGCCTCACCAGCTCGATGCCGGCCCACCAATCTGGCACCGTGTGGCTCAGCGGGGGATGGAGCAGAAGGTCTGGGTGCAGCAGGGGGACGCCCTCGGTGATGGGTTGACGGAGGGGGAGCACCCGGGGTTCCGGCTGGAGTCCCTCCGGGGCAGGATGTGGGACATTGCCTCGGCCTGCCTTTGAACTACTGAGAACTCCTGGTCTAAGTCCTCGACAGTGTTGCCGAATAGGCCGACCTGGGAGATGGGAGCATCAAAAGAGCGTGCTTTGTCAATGCCTTAGGTGCCGCTCCTGGACCACAACCGTGAACATCACCTGACCTAGGGCACGTGCAGTGACCTTCGTCACCCGGAGGGTGAAGTCGGTCATAACACAGAGTTTCTGCATTGCCCCTTGATCAGGAACAATCTTGTGCAGCTGTTTTAACGCCTTAGCCTAGTAGACTTGCAGTGTTGCCATAGCGGCAATCTGTGCATGCCAATGTTCATTGGCCTTTTCTTAAAGCTCAAAGGCGATTGGTCTCTCATGCAAGTTCCCATATGTACCGTCGAATTGACTCGACTGAAGGGGAACTAAATTATTACTTATAACTTTATATGAAATGAAAAAAAAAGGCTTTATAATGCAGGGACACATTTCCTTAAATATTATTGCAGTTTGTAAGACCCATTAAAAAGACATAATATTCATGAAATAAAATAATTGTATTTTCATACAAAAAAAAAAAAAAAAAAAAACACTGCATGAAAATAAAGGTTCAAAAGCTGCCCCTGGGTACCTAAAGGGTGTAATTATTTTTTGTTTTATTTTTCCTGAGAGTGGACAATTTTGAAGTACTGTTAGATTAATAATCTTCCTGAGAAACTTTAAGATCAATTAAAAATAAATAATACAAAGTGTTTAAATAATAAAGTGTTTTCCCCCTTAATACAATATCCGGTTTCACAAACGGGGTTTAGCTTAAGCCTGGACTAGGCATCAGTTAAATTAAGATATTTAAGCAACTTTTACAAAAATGCCTCATAAGAAAATAGTACAGGTGTGCATCTTAACACAGAACAATGAAACTGACATGTTTTAAGATACGTCAGAGCAAGATATTTTCATCTGAGGCTGCTCAAACATGCAATTTAGTCTGGGACTAGCTTAAGCCTTGTCTGTGAAACTGGGGGTAAATGTTATCCCAAACGGTTAATATTGCCTTACAACTGACTAAGATGACAATGATAAGGAGAAACTATACACAATTCAGCTTGCTTGTTGTAAGTGATTTTTTAGAGGATTTTGACTCTAAGGATGAAGTAAATAGATTGAGTCCTCGGTACCTCTGTCGCAGCTTCTCTTTTACAGCCATGAAATGACTATGCTATGGGTGTTCGTTGCATGATTTATATGACAAATGAGGAAAAAGCGAGCAGAAATTGTTTGCACTAGTGCATCGGGTCTCTGCTGCTCCCAGTAGGGCTGCAGAAGCAAGCGCACATGCACTTTGTCGCATCAGCACCTGTGCGGCCAAATGGAGCATCTCTCCTGAGGGTCCAGCCATGCGAGAGTCATGCGCGACGCCCACCTGCATGTGTGTAAGCAATCCTTCTGAGTTTAGAGCACAGGACAGGAGCCGGGTTTGCTCCGTGGCGAGACACGCTGTTTGCTGACTGTCCAAATGCTTACCTCATGTTGGATGTCTTGTTCCGCTAATGGATGACAAAGTTAGCATTCAAGGTTCACTGGCTGGCTTTCCAAGAGGTGATGGTGTAAAGCTGTTGCTCTTTCTGTTGGTTCATCTGAGTTTTCATTAAATTGAAGAATATATTTCTTCAGCAGATATCTTTTGTTACAGATGGAATATTTTGTTTGGTAAAACAGCTTCTGCCAAGTGAAATCATTTAAATGATTGAACAGATAATTAACATGCATTTGCTAACGGCACAATTGTTCAGATAACACATGAGAGGCTTCAGAAGTGAACTTGTTCAAATGGCTGTTATATGTGTAGGTGCTGATAACAGACTAGCTATAGTCAGTCTAACCAAGTGTTGACTGATAAAGTCTCAGAATGCATAGGAAGACATATAAAATTCAACTAAATCCCTATTCTTTTTTTGCCATAAATGTTTATATTCTGTCCATCTGCTTTCTGACAAGCTAAAGACAAAGCCTTGGAATTAATTTCTATAAAAGTGGCAGTGCTGAGACAGACAGAGACTATAATTGGGTGCATCTCAATAAGTCCAGAAGTCACTACACTGTCCAGGGAGTCAGATATTTCGAGGCCTGTCACACTGTCCAATACACCATAAATGTTGAACTCATACAAAAGGCATCCAGCTTATTACCCTCTACCAGGCCTGTGTTTGTGTGTGTGTTTACCACCAAGTTTGTATTAATGTAAAATGTAAAAACATTTTATGCCTTTCCACCAGGGTATTGAAACCCTAACCCAATCAAAATTATTTTTCAAGATATTGTATAAAAGTTGTAAACTGCCGTATCGTGATCACACTACTGTCAAGACTAATAAGACAAAAAGCCCCAGAATAATACTTGAAAATAGATGAAGACTGCAGTGAGAAACCCTCCACACTGGAAAGTATCCTAATGTCTCTTGTTGATCGTTGTACCTGCAAACCTTTTTAAAAATTATTTCTACATCAACAATTTCTACAATCCAAAATCAGTTCAGTACACAAGTACATTTCTAAGCACCGATTCCCCACACCTCACTAGACAGATTTTTTCTATAGATACCGTTGGGGAAGAACCATATTTAACACATCGGACTTTGTTGGTTATCAGTCAGGTGCTTCTTTGTCTGCAGGTGTCCCACAAGGTTTGATCTTGGGCCCACTTTTATTTTCCCAGTATGTAAATGATTTGCACATATTTGTCTAAATTCTAACATCCAGATGTCTTCATGCATGCTTATGACACTTTAGTTTTTGAACATGCTAATAGTGCAATGTTAAAAATCACAGAATGGCGAAAACACAATTGCTTTACAACTAAGTATATTGACAACTATATGTATGTTATTTAGTAAATTTAAAAGCTCCCATGCAGAGCCAGATGTAGTCATAGATGGAGAGATAATACACATTGTCCATATTTTAAATATCTGGGTGTATATATTAATAGCACTTTTACTTTTAGATTACATATTAAGAAGGCATTAGCAGATCAATTATGCTTATGAAACATAAGGTTTATCATTTTATAAAACATTTATTGCCTGTTAAAACTTTTACCAAATTTTGACCAAATTTGACATAGTATGCAAATGTAATCACATACTACTCTTACTATTTCGGTTATGGAGGAAGCAGTAAGAATAGTACACAAGTTGAAATCCAGCCAGACTGGTTATATTATAATTATCTGAATGCTATTATGTATGGGTATTATCCATTTTGCCCATTTACTTTGAAACAGCTACAATAGAGATTTAGAGGCGTGTTTTATACAGCAATGACACTGAAATATGCTGTACCTCACCACTGTCCTAATGTTTTTAAAAGTGTCATGGCCTTTCTAGTGTCTGAATAAGTGTTCGTGATTAACTGAATGATGTATGAGTGGAATAGTCTCAAATGATGCTAAAAATAAATACATACACGCATTCTTTCTAGTGCAGAAGGGGTGAGATGCTTGGCTGAAGGTGCCGGACAAAAATAATCCATCATGTCAGGCAGCAGGGTAAATGGGAGTGGCCTCCTCAGTCGACCCAGTGCTCTGATGTCAGCCGGCACTTCCTCCTCTCCCAGGGGGCCTGTGGTTGTCGAAACAGAGGCTTACGAGAAGCAAAACACAAAAATACCCCGTCCCTTCAGTGCCCAAGGGCTTCAGCTGCCTCTGTGTATCCATTACTGGCGCTTTTTGCAGCTCGCACATCGATATAGATGGCCAAAAAGAGAACTACTGGCAGACCCAGACTCTGAAAAAGTATGTCTCCATGGATCAATAGCTTATTAATACTGGACAATGGTGCACGGGGACTGCCGGGACCCTGCAAAGAAGGGGCAGGTGCCCCCTGAAAGGGTGAAACAGCCTGGAGAAGCTGATTTGGGCGGCCGAGGCCATTGATCTCAGGGGTGAATGGTCATGGAGGTAAAGAACTAAATCAGAGTCTAGCACAATAAGGTGTACAGATTCAGTTGGTGTGCATTTGTGTGTTAGGTCTGTTAATTTTATGAAATAACCTTCACAGTGTCATGTTTCCTTTCAGCCAACTACGACCAGGGCTTAATCAGGGGTATTGTATTTATAACACAATGAACACCGTATTAAATCTACTTCATAATGGACTATATCGTATCTTGATTTTTTAATTTAAGATCTGCACAGTGCCTTACAGCATCTTGTGAGTGGTTAGGTGCTAAATGTTATTTGAGTGTTTCCTGTGAGGCTAATATAGAGGCTTATGTGGGCTCTTTCAACTGAGAAAAACAAAACAAAACATGTATAAGAGTACTTACGTAGGGTAGGTTGAATGTTACAGTACATACTTGAAAAGTATCATATACTCAGTACGTCTGTTGAGGAAGTGTCACGATCAGCTGGATTTGCCAGTCCAGAATCTGAACAGAATCTGGCACTCCAGCGCTCAGCAAACTGTTGGTGTATTTGTGTCTGTTTCTCATTCATGGACTCTTATTCTGTATTATGTCCCCGCTCACTCATCTGTTGTCATGGTGTTTCATTGTTGGCCCCTCCCACTGACCTATTTTTACGTGTATATAACCCAGATGTTTTTGTGTGTCGTCACGGTCCATTGCACTGTCGATCTGTCTTGCATTTTCACCAGTGTTCTTGGTTCTTGTTACTCTGTTTGGATTTATCGTTTCCGACCTGCTCTCGTTTGGATGATCGCCTTTTTCTTCTCCCCTTGGTCTCTATTTGTTTCGACCCACGCATGGACCCTGACTATTCTCTCCTGCCTATGCCTCCGATAACCCTCTTATGCTGATGATCGACCCTGCCTGTATGACTCTGTCTTGTAAATAAACATTTGAATCCAAACGACTCCTGGTCTCCTGATCATTACAGGAAGCATCCAAATAAAGTGTTATTTAGCGACACACTACTAATACTTTAATCAAGGCTGGTTGACATGTAGTAGTTAATTATCAACAGCTGTCTAAAGAGTATCATCAAAATAATCAAACTGATATTATATACAGAATACAAAAAAATATGTTCAAAGCAAATGTGTCATATTACACATTCATCTAAATCTTATGGCTGTTTGAGAGAAAAAGTTGTATTGTTGTTATTATTGTTACTTATATGTAGTATTTGTTCGCTTTTAGTAAACTAACATAAGTTAAGATATGAGACTTATAATACATTATAACTATAATTCATTGTAACTCACGTGGATGAATCATGTTACTTATGTGTTATAAATGATCATACTCTTAAAAGCTATGACCACAAATAAGTAGATATTATTATAACTGTTCTTATAAATATTCATGAGAATATTTATAATGCATTATTCATACATTATTATGCCTTAAGAATACCCTTATAATGTATTATAAACAAAGGCTTCATAGAAAGTGTTACCATAATGTCTAAATTATCATCAAATTATTTTATTTTCGTTTTTTTTACATCCAGATTGATAGATGATACATTACATATGTAAAGTATGATTTCGGTACTTTAAAGGTACATACTGTACCTTAAAGTGTACATATTTGAACCTAATAGGTACAAAAGTTTACCTTTTAAAAAGGTACCACCCCAGTGACAGCTTTTGTACCTTTATTATTATTGTTATCTACTTTTCTCAAAAAGACATTGTTACTTTTATCAGAAAGACATTATTAAGATTCCTCTGTTTCTCTCAGCAGATTGATTTATTAGATTTATGAACTATGGTTTATGTCACCAGTATCAAATACTTCTGAATTTGTAACCCATCAAAAGAATTTAAATAACAGAAAACCAAAATGAAGACCTGTCAGTTTAAAAAGTTTCTCTGTTAGACTTTGTTACTTCTCTTTGTATGACACAGTTGTATGAATCTGCTTGTCTACTCAACAAATTGATACATGTGATATATTGTGATATCCTGGATTGGTAAATAATGGTTTCGGCCATCAAGAGCTTATGACTTTTCAACCCAACGAAGGATTGGAGATTTCAAAAACCCAAAATGGTTTTTCAAATGTCAACATTTAGTATCTTTTTCCAGCAAGACATTTTTTTAATGGCTCTTCTTGTCTTCTTTTCTTCCAGCATCTTAGCAGGAGATAGTAATTCAATGCCTAGATGGCACTTCAGAAAAGGTGTTGTCACATTGTCATGGCTATTATTTTACGCATGTGCTCTGCCATACGGCCACTATTTCAAGGTGTGATGGCATGTCAGTGAAGCACGTGTTAATTTTGTTAAAAGGTGAGAAATAAATCAATTCTCCATCCCCCAGACTGGCTTGTGTTGGACATATCATCTGTAGTATGCATTACAGAAAGCAAGTCATCACTCACTGTCTCGTGGAGTGCATGTCTGCACACAAACATACATATAGGCATGCATACAGATGCAGGCACGAGCATGTGCTGCTGTGTAAAGATGTTGTTTTCCATTCCAGGGCCCTGCAGGGAACCTGTTTACAACTTTTATTAGTTCTTTATGGTGGTGTGAATCACATGTTCGCAAATGCCCTCATACATGCAAAGCTTTCCTCCGTGTATCTATTACCCTCTTTGGGTAAAGGCTCATAAGGTTCACTAGTACTGTTGAAGGTAACTTATGAGTTTGACAAAACCTCTTATTGTCACAATCCGGCTGTGGAATCTTGTGCTCTCGCTTCCTTTTGAGCAGGCAGGACTCGGAGGCAGGAATATAATTCAACTTGAACATTCATTTAAACAAACAAAACAAGAAAACAAGGAAAACGTGATGAGCAAAGCAGAGACGAACAATCAGACATGCAATGATAACGACAGACAAAGATACAATTCAATTCAATTCAATTAAAATGTACTTGCATAGTGCGTGTTCATGATACATATCATTGCAAAGCAGCTTTGCACCAAAGTAATGTTTTACAGTATATGTAGTAGTAGCTTGTACATGTACATATGGCATAGATGTGAGGTAAAGATCAATTAATGACATAATCGAACAGACAAGGAACATTATAAATTAGTAGCAGAGTTCGGTAGTGCTGAGTGTTGTTTCAGGGTTGGCATCATCTGAAGTTCTCTGTGGGGTTGGCATCATCTGAAGTCCTCTGTGGGGTTGGCATCATCTCTTCTTAAGTGTCCTGGATCCACGGTGGATGACATTGAGGGGTGGAGAACATATCAATGACCATGACAACACATGAGATGGGTGAAGACGAGAGTTCATTGATAATTAGTCCATACATGAAAACGGAGACATGAAACACAGACATAGTTCATGGGTGGCTGGAGTGTCATCCAAAGTTGTACCGTGACATAGCCCCCTCCCTAAGGGGCGGCTTCCAGATGCCCCTAGGCTTAGGAGCCGGAAGGAACGTCTTCCAGGGTGGGGCAGACAATGGAGAAGCCCACCTGGGCGGACCAGGCAGTGAAGATGCTCTCCTGGTCCGACCAGACACTTCATATGCCCTCCAAGGTGGAGCAGATGGCGGAACAGCCCACCTGGGTTTGCCGGGGAATGAGAATGTTCTCCTTAGCAGAGCAGACAGTTCGTATGTCCTCCATGGTGGAGCCGATGTCGGAGAAGCCCACCAGGGCTTACCTGGGACCAGGGATGCTCCCCTGAGTCGACCAGACAGTTTGTACGCCCTCCAGGGCGGAGCCGATGACTGCAATGCCCTCCGAGGCAGACCAGACCATGACCATTCCCTCCAGGGCCGACCAGACAGTTCGAGTTCCCTCCAGGGTGGAGCAGACAACTGTAATACCCTCCGGGGCCGACCAGACCACGACCATGCCCTCCAGGGCCGACCAGACAGTTCAAGTGCCCTCCAGGGCGGAGCAGGCGGCGGAAACACACAGCGAGGCCATCTTCCAGGGCGGAACGCATGGCGGCAGAGCCATCCTGGTTTGGCCAGAGAATGAAAACGCCCTCTGAGACCAAACAGCCTGATTTAGCACCCTTCTAGGCTGACTAGACAGTGACACCCCCCCTCTCGAAACTGAACAGACTGAGCAAGCACCCTTCTAGGCTGACTAGATAGTGATATCGGCCTCAGAAACTGAACAGACTGAGCTAGCACCCTTCTAGGCTGACTAGACAGTGAGAAAAAAATGCTCTAAATTGCAATGTATATGTGTGTGTTTACCAAATTGTTTAAAAGGTTAAGAAATTACTGCTTTTGTAAGTAATTGGGCACTCCAACTATAATAGAAATGTATGTTTTGCATACTTTATATTGGAGCTTCAACTTGCAGTATTCAAAATTAAAACAGTTGCTTTAGCAGTGATCTTTACGATCTGCTTAATCTTATCATAGCACAGTGTTGTAATCATTACATTAATATAATCCCCTCTTTGTTTTAGCAAATATGTAACCTCCCATCCCACGTATTTGTGTTACGTCACACTGTACACAAACAGCTGCGCTAAGTGATCTGTGGAACTTGGCAAATTGATTTAGGAGTCTGGGGGCCTGGCTGCCAGTTTGTTATCAAAGTTCATGCATCGTATTTACCCGGCTGCGATTAACTTAACAAGGGACATATATCACATAATTAATCCGACTGATTACCATCAAAAATCTATAAAGCTGCAGCATGTTTCTCTGCTTCACTTCCATTAATTATGTTTGCCTGGTAAAGAGTGAAAACGGAGAGAGAGCGCAAATTATGCACTCAATGATGTCAGCGGTTACCTAAACTGAAGCTGCTTTTAAATGAATAAATGGGCTTCGGTTTGGGTTTGATTGTTTTCGGGCAGTTTTCGCATTTTAGGCAGCATAAGGGCTCAAATCAGGTAAAATGAAGAGCGATCATAACTACAGTCCAGTTTTGCTCATTAGTTATCCTATTTAGCTTAATGAATGGTTGGAGAGGTTGATTCCACTCCTGCCATCAGTCTTATTCCAATTAGGATAGTGTATTTAATTTTTTTCCCAGCATACATTGCAGTGGTTTATTTTTAATTGGTTTGCTTTTACTTTGTTTTATGTCATGCTCTGTTAATAGCGTATGCTTATTTATTTATTTACAATTTTGATTAAATGTTCCCAAAAAGAAACATGTTAATAGGGTGGGTTGTTCTGTTGTGATCCATTTAAATAATTTTTCACATTCATTTAATTTTTTTTTTCCTTAGAGTTTCTTGTTCTGTTCATCCACTGCGTCTATCTTCCTTATGTTGTTTGAGGAAAACTACAATACATCAATAACTTACTGAAATGCATGGTTGATGGCGGCCATCGACTGATCAGAATTTTTTTTCTGTACTGGAAGTCAGTTACTCTCTAAAATGGCGGAAGATGTAAGTTGCGAGAGAATAATGGGAGAGTAAAATACAGGTCCTTCTCAAAAAATTGCATATTGTGATAAAGTTCATTATTTTCTGTAATATACTGATAAACATTAGACTTTCATATATTTTAGATTCATTACACACAACTGAAGTAGTTCAAGCCTTTTATTGTTT
>JAUMHQ010000059.1:26754407-26766084 GCA_032361165.1 Enteromius paludinosus
TACATTACCATCACTCTGTTCTTCTGTTTGATAATGTTCAGTGCTTTGCTACAATCTGTATTGTTAAAATCGCTATAGAAATAAAAGTGACTTGACTTGACTAGAGAAATTTATTAGTAGTTTCTATGTGATTGTTTTCTACAATACATTAAAGTGCTGAGAATAAAACTCATTATTTAGACATACAAAAGCTATAGAGGTTTCTGTGTAGAGTTGACATATTATGATTGTATCCAGAAAGCTCCAACCGTAATAGGTTTCTGAACTATTGCTTGTTTAAGGAAAATGTCATTTCCATCAGCATTAACCACTAATTAATCTCACCCTGCTTCAAAAAAAATCGAAATAAATAAATAAACATGATAAACCGTGCCGCTGAAGAGCCAATTGAACCTCTCCGTTCACAGGTCTAAGTGGAGTGCCATGTTGGCATTTATTTGGATGCCGACTCTGTTTGCTAACCAAGATTGAAAACAGCTCCCCTGGGTAACAATTCATTGTGTGTCAAAATGTAAATGTGAGCAGTTTGTGAAAGGGGATGCCATCCTGCACAAATCCTATCCTATTAAGATAAAACTGTTACCTTGTGATGTAGCTCAGGTGATGCTATCAGCATGGAAAAGGTCACTTTGGAAAGTGGAAAATCTAATATGTGATTTTGGAGGCCATTAAGCCCACTGAGCGATTAGAATTCATGTGGCGGGAATTAATAGAAAACAGATGAAAAAGCTGCTGTCATAAAGGTCTTTAACACAACCGTTGTGGTCAAAGTTATGTGCCAAAACTTTGTTACATTTCATGCAGATTCTGGCTCAGCTGCGGTTTCCTCACATACTCTCATGTCAGTTTTGAAAATGTTGTGACATTGCTGTGCTAGGAATAGTGATTTTGTGTGTAAAGTTTTTGAAAATAATAAAATAAAAATCCATGTTACAGTAGGCTAATGTAACATAATCACTATAAACGGCATACATAATCAATATGATTTGATTAGTAACAGAAGTAAAGTCAAAGTTTTCTTTTTTATTAGACTTTTATTAATAGATTTGTTGACATTTTACATTTTTTAGTAAAGATTTGAAGTATACTAAAGTGCACATTTAGTAGTTAAGCACTCTCACAAAGTCACATGACTCTTGCTCATGTGACCTCAGCTGTACGCTGATCTGTATTTCTCTGTTGTGATTTCAGTTGCTTTGTCTTGGTATCTTAGAATTGTTTACACTGGCAGTCATTACTTGCATTCGTCACTGTAGGAGTTAAAGCACATTGAGCAGCTGAGCTAAAGCAGCACACATACACACACAACTACTGCATCCAACCTCTCCACCGCCCGCACCATCTGTCACCCGTAACCTGCTGGAGCAGATCGCCCAACACATACACCTGTGCCTGCCACCTCCAGTGGAGCTCAGTTCACATTGCGTCCATGATCCACTTCCATTCTGCTCAGTTTTAGGCTGACTTAGAGCTATAGAATTTATACATTTATACAGACAGCACTGGCTGTCGTTTGCAAGGCTGTCACTTGATTAAAACTGGATTACTGTCATTATATGTAGATCAATGAATCAAATAAATCACATACAGCAACATTTGTTGAGAGAAGCCCCCCAATAGACTAAATGTGGCTTTGAAAATCAATTCTTTAATCCTTATAAACCTACTGGGCCTGTTGTATGCAATCTATTATATGCCTTCTGTCGTCTGATTGATGTACATTTTTTTTAGATTTGTAAAAATGCACCCCCTCAGGTGTGCTTTGATGTTCATGCCAAAAAGTGAATATCAAATATAATGACCAGGCTTCTTTTAGTCATCCATGTATTGCATTGCATTATAAGCTTCGACATGACTGCAAAAAACTACAGAGCTTTGAACTGCATCGAACTGCACATTTTTGTATCAAATATGACAAAAAAAAACAAAAAACCCTGATGCAAAATTTCTCTAAAGGTTAAATAAATTGATAAAACAATATATATATTTTTTGTTATGAATATCTACATGTTGATTGAACATGAATCCTATTTTTTCGCCAAGAACAGCGAGTCTGGAAGGCTGGTGCAGGCATATCTATAGACCTCCTACTGTTCTGCTAACAGTATGTAGCAGTTGGCATTTAGTGAAGTGGGCACAGGGCCACATTTTGTCTTTCATCAGGAAACACACTTCCTCTCTTTCTCTGTGACGTAAAGAGGACAGCAGAAAGGGCCTTGGGGCACCGTCTCACTGCTGTACTTCCTCCAGCAGAGGAAAGGGAGGATGAGTTTCAGTCCAGAGAGAGAAGAGAGCAATTAAGGGAGCGGGCAGGGGAGCACGCCATCCAGACGACTCGTTTCTCAAGCCCCTGTTGTACATAGTTCATTTTTTTGTTCTTTTTTTTTCTCTCTTACAGATGGAGTCGGACTCCAGGGCCCTGCCCGTTTGACAGCAGTACGTCATTCTCCATCACTCTGAGCCATCTGCCTACCTGCAGACTTCATGATATTGTGTTCTAGATTGCTGAAAGTCTATATATAGATAATTTAAATGCATTACGTATGCGAGTCTGTATCTGTATAAACTTTGTGAGTGTATAAAAACATTCTTGACTACAGTATGTATAGAAAACCATAATCAGGATAACATTCAACTGTGGACAACAAAGTATAAAAAGACACAATGCTCTCATTAGGTTTCATATCTGATGGCATTTTGCAAAAATAAATAAATAACTCAAAAAGGTTTGCTTTTAAATATGAGCATTACATACAATAAAGTAAAATAGTAAATAAAAAGTTCAATTAAAAGAATACAATCAGATTTAAAACAACAAATGATCCCTTAATGGGCCAGTCATGGTGGATTTTCATATTTCATTTTATGCACATAAAATATACAAATTTGTGAAAACGGTGACATCATGCACATGTGTATTGTGTGCTCAGTCTATTGGCATGCCCACGTTTCTTTACAAAGTGGCATTGCCACTGGCCTAGCATAATAAAGCATTTTTACTTGATTTTGCAGATCTGTGTAAATAGGACATGTTTAAAAAACATTGCCGGCTGGTCGCAAAAAAAAACAAAAAAAACACACACTTTTATAGGACATTGTTGTTATGTAAATATACGTTAAGCAACCTGACAGAAAGTGTGTCCATTTAATAAAGAAAAGCTCTGATTAGGGGACTTTTAACATCTGACAACCGCAAACATGAAAGCTCGCCAAGGCTTGTTGCCAGTGCAAGATAACGCAAATGCCAAATTAAAATAAGGTTTTCATGATAAATAACCAGCAGGAAAATATATTAGATGATTATGCTTAAATAAATCAAGAAAAGCTGAATTTGTGATCGCAATAAAATAAAGTCCCACTTTATATTAGGTGGCATTAACTGCTATTTACTTACATTTAAATTAGTCATTTAATACAATGCACTTATTGTGTACATGTTTTTAAACTGTACTTACAGTATATATTTTTTTTAAATACCTCTGTAATTAACATTTATAATTACACTACTGACCCATCGCTTAAACATGAGCCCACCAAACCTGTCCCAAACCTTACCAGTATCCACCAGTATCAGATTCAAATGTGGATTCTCAAGAGCCAACAGCTCTTACATGTCTGACACAGCCTCGTTTTTGTTTGCATCCAGAACATATGTTGTTTTCCCTAAGTGAGGCGTGTGAAGAGAAAGCAGTGTGTTTGTTCAGCAGTCAGAGTTCAGAGTGCAGAATTTTGTTACACGTTTAAGAGTCAACAGCAATATTTTCGCATTCCTTATTTTCAAACCTTGGCAAGAAAAGAGGCCATAATTAGTCAGCATTAGTCATAAATGAATAATTGATCTCAATTTGAAATTTAGATGAGGCAGTGTTCGGTTCCCACGCTGTGCCTCATGAGCCCCCGAACAACAAAAAGCCTGTCGTGAGAAAATAAATGTTTCAGTACCGCCAGCAGACGCTCCTCGCCATTGTGGTAAGCAAAATGTGGCTTTTGTGTGGCAAATCAGTTTTATTATTTTTTTACCCAACAACAAAGAAATCTATTTGGGGAAGTTGCATGATTTTGCTCTTTTGAATATTATCTAACTGCGACTATATAATAACCACGGTCTGCATTTATTTACTAGCTCGGAGCGCTGTATTGATCTCCAACAACTCACTGAACTTTTGAACTTCTGAAAGGAGGACAACCCTGACAGCTCAAAGGCAGTAAGCTTCCAGCCTCTCAATGAGGAAAAGCAAATGCAAGAGGCTATTAGACTTCAAGACATGCTGAAGATAAGACTGTTACCCAAATATGCTAGCTTAAAGAACTATCTCAGAGGAGCTGAACAATTATGGCAGCTGTCACTTGTCAGTATCGGTTCGGCGGCTGAGCACATACATTTCAGAAGTTTTGCAGAAGACTTTAAGAAAGAATAACTGTGGCAGTAACCTTATGTGGCAGGGTTATACTTGTGAACCGGCGTGATATTTTTTCAACACTCAAGATGAAGTAAAAATAAGTGGAGGGAGAAAGAAGCAGACAGGGCCTAGCATCTGTGTCCTTTTAGCAGCGAGCTGCTTGTATAAGATATATTTTCAGACTACAGCTTTTCACAATTTGATAACGGCTCCCATTTTGAATCCAAAAGGGATTTTTGGGGCGCTTGTCAGATAAAGGGCGCAGTTGTCATCCAACTTGGCGCCCTGATGCCAACAACGTCTCATTTCCCCTCCCTCTCAGATTCAGTCACTGCTTCCCTCAATCTGTCACTAGGCTGCTGGAAAGGACTCTTTAGCATTTTCTCTGCTGTACCTTTTTGTAACCATTTTTTGTGGCCAAAACTGAGTTTAAAACATAGGCTCATTGGACTATGCCTACTGTCACGTTCCAGCTGTGGATATATGTGGATATAGGTAGGAATACATTTCAAATCAGATTATTCATTGACGAACCAGAAAACAAAAGGAAAACGCGACGAGCTCCGCAGAGACAAACAATCAGACATAACGTTAACGACAGACAAAGATGAAACTTATGAATACAAGGGCAGCTAATTGATTATCATGGACTTATTTTCACAGATAATGACATCAAAACAGTTTTGTCTTACTGAATGATTTGTACAGTATATAAACAAATTTTGAGGTTTCTATTACATAACCAGCTTTTCTAACGTAGTAAACTTGCTCAGTAGCGCACCTGGTAAAGGTTTGAGTCCTGTGAAGTTACATTATAACAGATGTCATAGACATCAAAGTGAGCACAAATAGGAGTAGCCTAAGCAAATTCAGGGTATGCCTAATATTCAGGGTATGCCTAATATTCATCTAATAAGCAGAAGATTGTAATTGTAAACTGGAAATGGTTAACTGGAAATGAAACATGCTCTTAATATTGCCAGCATTTGATGCACCCCAACATTATCAACTAATATTTTTCATTATAATTTCCACTAACAAAATTAGCACCAATTATGGCCTCAAAAAACTTTTAGTATAGAGTATGTTCGCAAACCAATATATTTTGATGTTTGCATCTCATAATCAGCTCCATATGCTTAGCTTTTCTGGTGAATTAAACTTGCTCTGTACATGGTATAGCACTGCAGTAAAAAATATGTCCCACTTTATATCAGGTGGCCTTAAACACTAAGTACTTACATTTAAATTAATCATTTGGTACAATGCACTTATGGTGTACATACATGTTTTCACATTGCACTTTTTTTTTTTTTTAAATACCTATTCTGTAATTAATTTTTGTACTTACATTTATAATTACACTGTTGATCCTTAATCCACCCTTAGACCTACCCATACCACCAAACATGTCCCTAACCTTACCTGTACATTGCACATTGTAATTTTTATTTATGTAAGTGCATAGTAGTTAAGGCCGTCTAATATAAAGTGTGACCAAAAAAATAATAATAATAAAAATTACAATAAAAGCTTAAAAGAATTGTAGACCCAAGCTAAAACAGCATTGTTGCTTCAATAAAGATGATTTCATCTCACATTTTCCTTTGTTAGCACAATTATTTTTAGTTTGTTTAGGGTTGGGTTCATTGTAAGTGGTACATTTTTAAATATTATGGAATGTAAATCTTTTAGAGCCTATTGGGTATGTAATATCTGAACTGCTACGATACGTACAAATAACATAACATTGCCAGATTGTGTTCGTCAACACACTTTTATCACCACTCACAGGATGCTTCAAGAAACGTGCAAGAAGCCATGCAAATTGGTCATTTTCCTCATGTACCTAAGCAGAAAATGTTCTATTTCTCAATAAAAGAGTAAATAATGTAGGGCAAGAGTTTGCTTGTACCTACAAAAGTAAACCAAACGTTAAAGCTGAAGTCCCCGGTGTCAGTAAACACAATAACACGTTCTGCTGATTAAAATTTTGCACTTTAATTGCTAATAGTGAGCAAATTATGGCATATTTTAATGTTATCCTATGGTGCCTCAGGGATCATATCGTGCAGAGATCATGAGTCGAAAGCTGAGGAAGCAGAAGTGCTTATGTTGTGAAACGTGATCAACACAAGATATGCTGCTTCTGGGCATAGATTTACTTTGACAAACAGCCCGAGGCAGTGACAATGTATGTGAGCAACTTAATGTCACAGTTAATTAGTAGTTTTATGTATAGGTTAGCAGCCAAGCCTGTGTGTCTTACCCTGAAGGAATAGTTAGCCAAAAATGAAAATGTTAATTTGCTCACCCTCATGTCATTTCACACCTGTTTGGCTTACTATTTTGAAAATTGTCAGGTTACATGGTTGTTTTGGACACTTCTGATATTGTGTGAGACAAACATTCTGCAAAAAATTTTTTTTTCTTTTTGAAAAAGCAAACATGCAAACAATACAGGTTAGGAACAGCATGCATTACTGTGCTAATGAATAAAAGTTCCACTTCAGGCTGCATAATAATGAAAGGAACCAAGAAAACCCACAAGTACCAGTTTCTAACAACAATCAATAGTCTCATTCACTGAAAAGATTGATCATTAATAACCTATGACACCTATCCATTGATAATAGACAAGTGAGTGGATAGTTCAATAATGAAACCTAGACTTTGTTCACAGTAGACCGTATTTGATCAATAATCTCAGCTAAAAAAAAAGACAGAAAGACGGAACATATCCCTATGTGCAGTAGCAAAGTTGTTATTTAAGATATGCAATGGCATTGTTGCAACACTATTGAGGGCCGTACAGGGTTTGTTCTGACAACATGATGATAGTTGATCTTGTGGAACATTGAAGACACGTGTTTTTTTTATTTTATTTCTTTATTATTTTTATACACAATACAAAATCAATAGCATGATTTCAACATAGCAATTCCATGGTATAAAGCAGAATACCATGGTATGAACTTCTTATACCATCACTGTTTTATGCTGACCTACATATGAAGGTGGAGCATCTGTAAAAGCACTGGCTCTTTTCCTGCTTCAAGAGTTGATATGATTGATTTGGGAAAATGATGAGTTGTCTCATACCAAAGGGGAAAAACTCCCGGCTTGGAATGAGAGATTTCTTCTCATGCCTCTCTGACAAGACTGAAATATGGTTTGTACTGGTTAACCAAAAGGAACACATACATTTTCTACATTAGAAGAATTCCCATTATTTCTCCCTCAGCCATGAAAATCAATTCTGAAATGATTGCGTTCAGGGAGAGGGAAAAATAGTTGTGTGCCTTTGGCTGGTCAGTGGATAGAGAGAGATTCTTGAGTGTTTTTTTGTTTTTTTTCTTTGTGATCCTTTTTTTGTATTTACTGTATACCTGTCCGTTTCTGATTTTTGCTTGGCTCCAAACATGCTCTATAGAAGACGCACTTTTGGTTGAAGTGGGTTGCTCTGAAAAAGTGTGGTTTGCATGTCTTTTATATTTGCATTTTAGTGCTCTGATAATTACACAGGTATGTAGAATATTAATTGCATTTCCTGGATTAAGTTAAGCTCTCCAGTCGTCTCTCATGAGTGACCCAGGCCATTAAAATCTTTCATAGAATACATAGTTGAGAGTGCTGAATAGAGATTTTTTTGCCTCAATATTATGGATGTTCTTCAAAGAAAGGGTCTCTGTTACACTTGAGCTAAACTGAGCTTTAAAGAAGTTATTAAACCTAAACTCTCACCTATTATCAAATCAGAATATCAAAGTTGCTCCCAATCACAGCGTTTTCTGTTTTGGCATTAAGTCACTAAAATTGAATCTTCTTTTGATTAACATCAGAATTACTAACATCAAGTTTGCAGTTTATTAGTATTGCAAATGATCAGAAGTAAAACATTGAAAACAACATTAAACAAAGGAAATTGTTGTCTTGATGGCCAACTGCTGGAACAATTTGGCTCTAATAGAATCAATAAACAAGATAATTACCTTCACCTCTACTCTTCTTCTTTTGCACAGAACAAATATTCTTTGTAGCATAAGCCAAAAATAGAAAATGTGGAAACCCATAAGGCGATATTAGACCCAAAAAATGAAAATTTGCATAAAATGTACTTGAAATAAGGCTGTGCGATGAGTAGATGAGTTTGTTTTTTCATCTACATTGATTTGGAGAAATTACATCACTTACTCACCAATGGGTGCCATCAGAATGAGAGTCCAAACAGCTGATAAAAACACCACAATAATTCACAAGTAATCCACACCACTCCTGGGATGAAGGAAACAGGCAAGGTCGGATCCATATGCTGGCTTTTATTGAAGGGCACAGTCATACAGGTGGGGTCAAAACAACGGCAAACTAGGATAGCACAGGCAGTAACATAAGAGATAAATCCAAAAGGGATAGCTAGGGTCGGTCGATCCGTAAACAGAGTCCACTGGGCAAAACAAAGCAATAATCCATAAGCAGGCAAGGTCGGTACACAGAGAAATAAACGAAATACCAAAAGACAGGGGAACCGCTTGGTAAGGGAGGGAAACACTCCTAAAGAAAATACAAACATGAACACTAAATAAAGGCGTGACAAGGGAATTAATGAGGGGGCGGAGCTGATCAATCACCAAGGAAACTTACAAGACACAAACACAAGGAAACAAGGCGCAGTGGGAGACAAACGTTCACAATAAAAGTCCTCAAAACACAAAACAATGGAAACAACTCCAGTGCATCCATGACATCTTTGTCAATTGCAAAAGAAAGCAGTAATTATTGACAATGGATTTTTATCCAGAAGTAACACTTTAATGAAGGATTTGTTTCTTATACATAAAATTTCAATTCATAAGACATTAATTACTGGACTGGAGTTATGTGGATTATGTTGTATCAACTGCAGAGCATCCATTGCTGAGCAAGCAATGCTTAATTAAAGCATTACTTTATGAAATACTTTTGGATTATTGTGATGCTTTTCAGCAATACACCACAGGTAGAATTTAGCATATACGTATCCATACACATACTTAAAATAAACCCACTCTGAAAAGAATAAACTGGAAAGTGTGACTACCAACCCCGGTCCCACTGTATAACATACTGTGAGCATTTACAGAATCCGATGTGGCAGCCCTGCTCTATTTAGACTGAGAGCGCAGCCATTATGTTGAGCCCGTCACAAACATGACACATTTCCACATAAAAATCAGATCTAAAAAAGCAAGCAATATATTCGGCAGTGTTCATAAGATAAGAGCAAAACAGGCCTGTCCATGTATGACGAGACTCAGATTTATGCTTTACAGCAATAAGTCTGTTTGCGTCCGTGTCTCTCACGTATTTCTGCCTCCTCATGTGATGTATGTGTGCGAGGTGTGCACGTCTGTACGTGTGTGTGAGGAAATTAAAATGCCGGCTCTACATCTGTTGGAGTGCTTTAGCGCCATAGCTCATTGCAGATATATTCATCTGTTAAAGTGGCACCGAGTGACATCCACAAGGAGCCATTGCGTCCTACAGAGAAGCGTGAATATAAATGAGAAGCTGCCAGAGAGACGAAAGGAGAGAGAGACCCCCTGTTCTTCAGTGGGACTGCCTCCTAAAAATACCTCCTCTTAGATCGATTGGCACATTTCCTTAAATTACCCACAATCACTTGGAGAGAGGTGATTTGCAAATTTGAGGATCCTAAATTTACATGTCACACAAGGGAAGGAGCCACAGATTTGGGAGCGCTAATGAAATGCTGGTTGCCTGTGATGTCTGAGCAGCAGAACGCGGGCGTCTGCGTGTGTGAAAGCGCCCTGACCTGTCTCCGCTGACCTCACGTCTCAGATGCCACTACACTGAATCGATTAAAAATGGATGAGGACGTCTCTATATGGCTCATCACTCACCCGGTGTAAAGTGAGTTGGGCACAGAGGCCGAGTCTCTCAGCATATACTGTACAAATGAGACATTTTCTTTCACCTGTCTCTAGAGTTCAGTGATTAGGTTTTGTATTGTCTCCATACTCTGCGATGTCTTCTTTTACAAGAAGTCGTCCTGCTTCAAAGCCTTTATTCAGTGGGTTGCTGGCAGATTGTTTGTAATAATTGGTTATATATTGGATAATAATTAAATCCTCAACTAGAAACATTGTGTAAAAACAAGGTAAAACTTTATAATTAATTACAATTAAACAGAAAGCAACACACTGAATTAAACAACAACAAAAAAATTTGGATTTATTACTGATGTAACATTACTCTAATTATCAACTGAAGCTTTTATTTGTTTAAAATGTATGGATAATTCCAAACCCATTATGACAAAATACTAAAATTAACTACCTTTTTTAAATTATTTATTCATTTATTTGACATTTTACATTTTTTACTGTGTATAATCATTCTAAAGCTGGAAGCTGATTTTCTTTCTGCGTATGCTTATTCGTAATACCTTTACTCACTTCATAAATGCCCTTCATCTGAATATGTGTACTTTTTACCATCCTGTGCAAAAATCTGGACAAGACCAAGATGAGATTGTGAACTGTTTTAAAGTATAAGTGCTACGTAAACGTGCAAACCCACAGAATGTACTTCATTACAGCTGAAAGTTTGAATACAATACAATACATATTATGAAAGGACTTGAGCTTCAGCCATAGACATGCTTCTCAAAGGGAAGAAATGGCTTCAGTACTGACTGCACATTTAGCATTTGTTTCTGTCCAAAAGATGGCGAGTAAATTTCATCCAAGTGCTTTGACAGTTTAAGTCGCAAAAGTTTGGCATGAAAGGGTTGGTTGAGAGAGAGGAACAAGGGAGGTCAGCAGAGAGAAGGCGGGCTTCAACTGTTTATCGATCAGACGGGAGTCATACATCAGGGCCTGCTCATATTCACCAGTCTGCCAGCATTCACTCCGGTCCCTCAGTGAGAGAAACTCTTCAGTATTTTGGCAACCTGCATATAACAGAGCCGCTGCACTTCAGCAGATGAAGGGAAGACATTGACAGTGATTAGTGTTGGGGCCTCAAGGCTACTTCACCTGACAGCAAAGAAAAATGTATAGTACATCCTGTGAAGATAAGGCTGAGTCTTTTGAATAACATAACGTTAAATGCGAAGCTCATCTGGTCACGTTAACAATATACCTTTGTGAAAAAGTCGGGTCCCACTTTATATTAGGTGTCCCTTAAACCTGTGTACTTACATACTAACTAGGTGTGTACGTAGTATGTAACCACAGTGTAAGTACACACTGCTACATAGTATCTACAGCTGTAAT
>JAUMHQ010000059.1:26768291-26821599 GCA_032361165.1 Enteromius paludinosus
ATATGTAAAGCCTAATTTACTGCCCGCTGCTGTGTAACATCAGAGTAATTACATGCTAAATCCATAGCAACTGTCTACTTAATATAAAGTGCTTTTAGTACCGTAACACATTTGTACTTTGGTTACCAAAAAGTGTTGTTACCAATGTCCTGTTACACATTTGTTGAGGGTTGTTACATGTGTGTAGTTACAGAAATATTACAGCTGTAGATACTACTATATGTACCGGTGTGTTACACTGTGGTTACATACTACATACACATCTAGTTACTATGGGATTACACAGGTATTAGGGACACTTAATATAAAGTGGGACCCTTCTTTCTTTACTGCTGTTAGTCCTGTTACACATTTTAATGTGTCATAATACAGAGTAATTACCTAATAAGGTACAAAGTAGTAGCCATTGTACGTACATGAAATAAAATGTACTTATCATGTAAGTTACAGAACAGCCTGTAATTACAGTTTGTACGGTTACACATATGTTACAGATCAAGTCTGTTACACAGATACTTACACTTAACCTCTTAGAAATCCTACAAATTTTGCCTAAAACGCATAAAAAAGGCATACCCAAAATAAATGCATGCTGTTCTTGAACCATTTGGAGTATATGCATGGTTTTGGTCTCTTTTGAAAGGAGACAATCTGTGGTTTGTTCCTCAGTTGCTTAAATTCCTCAAAATCACTGTATATCATACTGGTTTTGAGTAATAAAACTTGGAACACACTAAAAAAGAAAGAAAAAAATTCTTTTTTTTTTTAAGTACAAACTTAATACACTTTATTTTAAATAGCTTATGCATGCTTAATATTCTGTAATTTCAATGTAATTAGAAAGGTATTACATGTTTTTAAGCTGTGTACTAATGGGTTGCATGGTGCAACTAGATTAGCTTTACAGTAGATACACATGAAGTGCACTTAAGTACAATCTTGATACACTTTTATTTTAAGTAGCTTATGTCTGTGTAATATTCTGTCATTTTAATCTAACAGTAGCAACCTGTTACATCTACACAACTACAAAGTACAAGCTTTCACAGTAGAAAAAAAAACTAAGAGATAGAGTGGAGATGGCAAAAATTTCAGACGCCTGCATTGACATGCTTTTATGAGGATGTAAAATAGATGCAACTTCAGTTTAAAAGAGAACAAATGTATTTTTATCTGTTATCATTTCTATAAAGAAGAGAGCAGACACTGGATAAATGTTTATGCAGTGCACGCTGCTTCGAAAGGCTACATGTTTGACTGTGCAGTATACATGTAAAAAATAAATACACACAATAAAGTATATTTTCAGGTTTTTTTCTACATTTTTAACTTTCTAGTAATGTCAAATTACCAGATTTTCCTTGAAAGTAAACTTTAAATCATGAAATTAATTAAACATTGAATTTAATTTTAATTAAAAAAGTACACTTTTTTTCCCCTGTTGATATAGTACTGAACATGTAAAGTATAATGTCTTATAATAATACAAGTAAATCATAGTGTTGGTGTGCTATTCCCGATTGCATTTAAAGTTCATATTTTACATGTAATAAATTGCAACTTTTTCATAATTCACATTAGGTTGTAATTAACATGTGATAGAAGGGTTTGTTCAATATTCTTCTAATGAAATGTGTTGCTTTCATTTATTTATTTATTTTACAAAATAAATATCTCATGTGTTCTATGGTACACCTAAAAGGATTAAATAAATAACGACTAAATAAATGATATACAGTAGGAATTCTCATACCTTTTTAGTTTGGTTAATCCACTGGTAGTTCTAACCAGTCTCACGGTATTTATACACAGCAGGGGCACGTTTAGTTCGTTATTTTCATAAGTCCAGCATGTTTTTTCAACTAAGATGCATCCAATTGAAATGCATTAATTAAAAAAAAAAAAACCTGCTGGACTTACGAGTAAATAGATTAAATAAAATTATGTGACTAAATCACGAACTGCCGTGAGACTGGGTTGGGTAGTTTGCTTCAGTCACCTCTACACATGTGATGCACAGGGCATGTGTATCAACACACATGATGACGTTACACTGCTCTCGGTCCACACAGCACCCAGAGACAAGTTAATCATGCCGCGGTTGTCTCTCCTATCACTCGCAGGCACTTTAATCAAATTATGACCTTGTAAAGCATGCACTTGTCATTTGGGACCTGAGACTCTTTGCTAATGACTAATTAGCCCCATCACCTGTTCCTCCAAACTTCCATTAAACCCATAACTGTGCTTAATGTAATGAAATAAACAGAAAAAAAAAAAGTAAAAAAGAAAAACAACCATCAATGACAAAACTTCTGAGAACACATCAATCAACATGATGGTAATTTATAATGGGGAGCGTAGTTGTCTTCTCCTGTGAAAGCCACCCCTCATTGGGCTAGAGGACGCCGAGGATACACATTAATTGCTAATTAGTTTGTGATTGCTTCCCCGCAAGGGGCAAAGAGCAAAACGCTCGACTCAGAGCCATGACCCTTGCAGAATCACCAACTCAGCATCTAAGTAATTAGCTGTTAAATAACAATGCTCATATCATTGGTCCTGTGATTTATTTACTGAAACTAATAATCTGATAATTGTGTTTCATATTCAAAAATAAATCCAAAGTCTGTACACTATACAAAGCTACACGATCAGAAAAAAGTGCAAATGCAGCCATTGGAACACGTGTAGAAAATTGAGGTACTGATACTGTATGTACCTTTAAGGTACTTATATGCAGACCCCAATCACAACTTTTGTACTTATTTTATTTTATAATTTTTTTCATTTTATAGAAATTAAAATATTTAATGGAGATCAGTACTGTAAATTATATTTAGAATATTAAGAGCTCTTCTGAACAGACAATGCAGTTTAGGAAAGGTGACCGAGGTTTAAATCCTGCCTAAGATGTCCCTGTTTTTAATAATAAAAAAAGGAACATTGATGTTTTATTTTTATGAAATGCAGCAGTTTGATATTTATTGCACATGGAAATAAATACCAATGAACAAGCATGTAGGTTTTCAATTTAGAGCAAATAATATACATTAAAATACATTCACACAAGATTTTTATCTACATTAATAATGCATCTTCATTTCAAAATATATGTATTGTATTAGATTTTATTTAAACATATGCCTTCTGTTCAGTTTGAATGGTTGCTTTTTTGCTTGATAGTAGAAACTGTCTCATAAACTCTGTGGTATGATTTATTTATTTATTTATTTTATTTTTTTGTCTTAATAAGTGCTACCTGTTAGGAAATGAGAGTCACTGAGAGAGACTAGAGATGTGGCCAGCACTAAGCATCGAAGCAGTCGGGCGATTCATTAAGGCTTTTATTTTACAGCAACTCTCTCGGGGCTCCCAAGCATCTGCCTGCGTTATATTAGTTCGAGGGGCGACCAAGTTAGAGAGACAGATAATAGGACACGATAAAAGAGGAAAAACAAAGACAGAGCTTTGCTTTGAAAAACACCAAAAGAAAAAGTGAGGTTATAAAGAAGTGAGGCGACAAAAAAAACAGCCTTTTTAAAAAAAAGAAGAAAAAGAAAGGTTTGATGAAGAAACAGCATAGATGAGTGTGTGTCCCAGACGCCACATATATCAGTCACATCTGGCCCAGCAACAAGATGGCTTCTCTTTGAGTGTCACATACGATCAGACCAGTTGCTTCATCAAGCTCCTCTGGGTTTTCAACCTCAAGAGCAACAGTGCTTCAGCTGAGCTTAGTTTAACAGTGAACATTTAAACATTTTGTGGAAAACATTAAGCTAGGCAGTAGATGCAACCCAAATCATTTCCCAAGTAATGGGCATGCAGGCAAGACCAATTGCATTTAGACTGCATTGCAGATGTTTTGCTGTAATGCAAATCTAGATGCCATTCTGTAGTTATCTAAAACTGCTGATGGGCTCTGCATCCACATTTCTGGTCAATAATACGATGATTTCTTTTATGATATGCATGCAAAAATTTATAAAATTTTAATATTTGTCAAATCTGTTTAGTGTAAGTGACTTTGGTCTTGTTTTGGGCATTATAGATTTGGGTAATTGCAGGTTGGCATTTTTGGGGTTTACTTTCAGACTATAATTTTGTATTGGGATTGTTAGTCCCTGGATGAAGCGTATATCTGTAAGTAAATAAGCATAAGTAAATGCTGTTAATTTTACTGTCTTTTAGAAGTAAACAGAAAAAATCTATGCATATTTTACAGTCAAAACTGTAAACTGGTCAGAATTCCCTGCGTGAAACTCAACATTTAAAAAAATACATATATTATTAGTTTTTAATAGTTTAGTTTAATGTATGTATACATTTGGGATTTATGTAATCTTCTGTTGTTTAAAGAATTTTTATTGCATCATTTAAGTGTCATGTATGTAAGTGTCATGTGTTTGTGTGAATGACTCTGCGCACCTTCTATATATTAGTATACACTGTACTTCTGCTTCTGGTGAAGCTACTTGTGATGAGCTTTGATTCTTCATGGCTTTCTCTTTTACCACCATTGACAGGGGTGGATTTAGTGAATTTGGGGCCTCAGACAAATATAGTAATGGGGCCCTGTATTTGCAAACATTTACTGTTAGTTGCTGCTGCACAATGGCGCCACATAGTTATGTGTAGTGTTTCTACATTTTTCATGTGCATATTATTATGGGATTCTTTTAACGTTAACATTTGTTCATTTAGCAGACACTTTTATTCTTTCATGTTGCAGACCATGAAATAGCAATTGATTTACAGTTGAGACGCAAGAACAGAAGTCTAAAATTATTATGACTTATATTTAATGACACAACCCTGTTTAGGCTACATTTTGGCTTCTCTGTGTCCACGTACTGTATTTTGATGCAGCTAAATTCTCATTAAATCTGTTTTCATTGATACGGTTTCTGTTGTCATTATATTGAATGAATATGAATTAGTGACTAAATAGTGACTTATTAAAACTACATAACCAGCTCTACCTCCCAAGACGTTAATCCGGACAAAAATTTCGATTTATAATCGAATCGTTGTCTGATAAAATCAATCAGGCTACACATAAGATAATGACAATAGCTGTGCTTGCATGTGAAATTAGGACCCTTTTACACCAGTGCGTTTTTGTTTTAAAATGACGTTTTAGAATGAAAATTATCCTTGTTTACACTGTCGTTAAACCTACCCCGTAGTTTTCAAACTAAAACAGGGTCTGCAGCATTTTCAAAAGTGTCCGTTTTCAAGGGTAGAAAATGATAGGCGTAACCATAGCAAAAGAGAGCCTCAGATAAGCAACATATCTGTGTTTTAACTGAAAGTGCAGCTCCTTTCAGCCGTTTGCTGAACGAAGCAGACACAGAGCTCGTGCTCCTGCGGCCGTCAGTATCAGATGCAGAATATTTTTGTTTGCTACAAGCAGGATACACAAGAAGCACGTTCAACTCAGACACGCACACTACTGTCATGGTAATAAACACCGTAAATAGCAACCGGTCTCGTGTCCGCGCTTAATGCGCATCTCGTGCATGAAAAGCATTTTGGGGGCCCCTTGTCTTTCTCGTTGCCTACCTTTTTCCTAATGGGTAAGCCCGCAAAACCCACAGCTATCGGGGTCTCGCCTTGCCAGACGGAGGGGTCCGCCACCGAGATCGCGCCGATCGGTGGAGCCGCAGGAAGCGGTTCCATATCCGTTTCCATGGTTCGGACCACTGTTTTTACATCCTCCAACGATCATTTCTCCAAGTGAGTCAAGGAGAATCATGGAGAGGGGTGCACTCGCACTCAAAATGGCGGCTGAGGTTGCAGAAGCCGATCTAACCTCGGGGGTGCCAGCGCCGGTGAAAATCCCCGCAGTTCTAGGTTCACCATAAGGGTTGCCAGATCCGTCAAAAAGACTTGCGGTCTCTAAACCGCCTATAACGGTTTCTAGTCCCATTTCCCAGTCTAAAAAGTCTTGTTTAGCCCGGTTAGTTCCAGTATTGCAGCCAAGGATGCTGTTAACAACCCAGTCGGTACCGGTTACACAGCCAGGAGTGCTGTATGCAGTTCGGTCGGTTCAGGTTTTTCAGCTGGAAGAGCAGTCACCCATTCTCGCGGCCTCAGTTACGCTTGTGATGAGTTCCAGCATCACATCACAGCGAGATGGGCAGTGCGATGTCCAGTCTGGTTCAGTTTCACAGCCAGGAGAGCTGTGCAAAACCCAGTCGGTCCCCATAATGGGCTCTAGCTCCATTTCATGGTATGAGGAGCCATGTCCAGAATTGATAGTCTGCGATTTGGATTCAGTGTCATCGGATACGCTAGACTTCATCTGTGATCCAGATCCAGTGTGGCCAAATCCTCCAGACCCGGTGTGTGATCCGGAACCATGGTGGCTGGATCTGCCAGACCCGGTCTGTGATCCCGACCCATAATGGCCGTATCCGCCAGACCTGGCCTGTTCCCAGTCCCCTAATTCACCAGAGCTCCATGAAGACTGTGAGGCCCCATGGCCAGAACCTCCGGAACCTGTGTTTGGCGTGGAGACTCCATCGGGTCCGCCAGAGGCTGCACTACCTCTGGAGATGTCAGTTCCGGCCATAGAGTCCCCAAAGGCCCAACTGGTGGCTGCTCAACCAAAGGAAATCTCTGAATCGTGGTTCAGCCGGTCACAGAGGGCGTGTTCACTGACTGTTTGGTTCTTGAGGGCGCAATGTCAGTCTGGTTTCCCCAAGAGGGCTCTGTCACTGTCTGGCCAGTCGAGGAGGGCTGTGCCGCCATCCGCTCCACCCTGGAGGAAAAGGTCGCTGTCCGGTCGGCCCAGGAGGACAAGGCCGCTGTCTGTTCGGCCCAGGAGGGCATTATTAAGGACTGTTTGGCCCGGGAGGGCATCATTATGGACTGTTCGGCCCAGGAGGGCATTATGGTTGCCTGTTCGGCCCAGGAGGGCATTACTATGGACTGTTCGGCCCAGGACGGCTTTATGGTTGCCTGTTGGGCCCCTAAGGGCATTATTATGGACTGTTCGGTCTAGGAGGACGCCGTCGCTGATGGTTCTGCCTCGGAGGGTACTACAGTCATCTGCTCTGCCCTGGAGGGCCCTCGAACTTTTGGTCGGCCCTGGAGGGCATGGTCGTGGTCTGGTCGGCCTAGGTGGGCTTCCCTGCCACCTGCACTGCCCTGGAGGAGAACTGCGACGTCACGGAGGGCGTTCCCGCCGACAGGTCTGCCTAAGTGGTCATCCCCGCTGTCTGCTCCACCCTGGAGGGCGCTCCCACCATCTGGTCTGCCACGATGGTCGTGTCAGTCGCCTGCTCCGCCGTGGAGGGTACTCGAACTATCTGGTCAGTCACAAAGGGCAAGGTAGCTGCCTGGGAAGCCCAGGTGGTCTGCTCCGCCGTCTGCACCGCCCCGGAGGTCACATCAACTGTTTGGTCGGCTCAGGAGAGCATCATCACTGCCTGATAGGCCCAGGTGGACTGCTCCACCATCTGCACCGCCCTGGAGGGCACATGAACTGTTTGGTCAGCTCGGGAGAGCATCCACGTCGCCTGGCAAGCCTAGGTGGGCTGTTCCGCTATCTGATCCACCTTGGAGGGTGGTTTCCCCATCAGCTCTGCCCAGGTGGAGGTCTCCGCCTCCGGTTCTGCCATGGAGGGTATTCCCGCTGTCTGACATTCCTGCCATCCCACCCCCTTTGCGTGAACTTTCCCACCTACTAGACACCTCCCTCATGTGTGTGTGTTTTGTACGCGTCTGGAAGCCGCACCATTGTGGGGGGGCTATGTTACGCCGTAGGCGTTGCCTTGTGGCTTGCTTACCTGTCTGTCGATTCATGTCCTTGTTGATGTCTAGTTCCATGTTCTTTTCTGTTTGTTTTCATCCAATTCCCCATGTGCTTCGCTCATTTGTAACCCCGCCCTTGTAATCATTGTATTATCCATTGGCAGCCGTGTTTCCACAGGTATCCTGCATTGTCCTTCTGATTCGTCTCTGTATAAATATCATGCCCCATGTCTTGTATCCTCATTGGTTGTTAATGTTACTGTATGCTTGTGTGTCTCGCAACGCTCTTCGCATTTTCCTTGTTTTGTTGCTTTCGTTAATAAATGTTCTTATTTCATTCAGGTCCTGCCTGCCTGGTTCAAGGAAGCCATAGCGCGAGATTTCACCGTCGTCGCGTGACACATATATACAGTACATATTTATATATGATATCATTTATATAATTAATATATATATATATATATATGCAACATGTAAATACTTTCATAATATATCTGTTGTCATAATAAATACACACACACACACACACATATATATATATATATATATAAAATTAAAATAAAATCATTTTTTTCAACATTATGTGTTTATTATATCAACCCATTTTAGTTTCATGATGAACTGATCATATCATGTGGCTCCTGAACACTGTATTGTTGTGATCAAATCCAATCTGGGCTTCGATTTCTGGCTTTACCAGTTGTGTGGTTATACACGTCAGACACATCAGATGGTCAAGCATAAGTACTCCGGTAAACTAAAAGCCTCAAGAAACATTTTTAATTCCACCTCAGGCATATTTAAACGAGACCATTTCTTACATCTGTGGTTTATTCTCCTGCATTGTTTCTTAAGCAACCTCAATCAATACGCAGTGAGTGCCTCTGTTTGCACTTGTTACAGTTGCTCGCCGTGTTGTGGCACTGCTCCAGTTCTTTATTGAATGTGATGAATTGAGGTCTCTAGTGTCCCAAATGAAGATACCCAGCATTCTCAACCATTGTAATGAAGCACTTCAAAATAATGTGGCCAACCCAAATGGAGGTTGCATTAAATTTGATCTCATTCAATTTTGTTAAACTATTTGCCAGGCTTGCAAGGACAATGTCTGTCTTGTATAAATCATGGCCTTAAAGGGCACTTGGGGGTTGTCCCTGGGGTAAAAAAAAATAACAACAAAACCAACACGGCCATAGAATCGCCAATGAGGATGGGTTGGGCAGGGTTATGATGACTTGATGAGGTCTAAACATCAGACTCGGTATTCAAGAGATGCTTCAGAATGATCAGAATATTTATGATGCACCTGATTGATACTGTACAGCTGTGTGATTTGACTTTTATTGACTGACATATGTCTACACCCGTGCTGTGTTGTTTTGATGGTTCCTACACACCACTCTCAACTGTGATAATCCACCTTATACTAATAAGATGACACATGATGTGGACAGAATATTAAATGGAGATTACTAGTGTTGAGTACCGTCTGCGGGCTATGGATCCTCACGAGGTAGTGGGTCGTTATAAAGCTCGGATCGGCCTGAAACGCCATTACTCTGGCAAGCCATTAAGATTAACTTTTACAATTAACCTTTATTTATCACAGACATGCACCTACAGCCAGGTCAAACTGTCCATTAAAAAAGCATGATCACTGAGCACACTTTAACAGGAGAATAGAGGTGTCTGGACACAAGAACAGCAAAACTTATTAGGTCAGACTGTTTATTTCAAAATTACAGATTTGTTGCTTTGAAATCTGCAATTGAGTTGAGTATGTTGAGTATATTGATGTTGAGTATGAAATGCGATGTTGTCGCAACGATAATTTGTCAATACACTTTAATAACATAACAATAACAGATTAATAACAAGTATTGTTCTGCTTGTTCTGTTAGCTGCAATATGTTTCTTTTTTCTTTGTTTTTAATACATCTAACTTTCATTTGATCTTTTTAATGCAATGTTTGCATGAATTAATTTGAAGACCACATGCTGAAGCAATTTGGTTATAATTATTTCTGCATTAGTTATTAACCCATTTAATTCAATTAATATTTTCATCTATTAAAAAAAAGTTAGTTCCCCTTCAGTCGAGTCCCTCCGACGTTACATATGGGAACTCGCATGAGAGACCAATCACCTTTGAGTAATGAGAAAAGGCCAATGAATATTGGTGTGAATTTAATCACAGCCAGGTGCACCTCATCACAGCGTGAGAATATGAGGGCATGGATGTAATGCACTTGCAGATATTCGCTTCAGAACCTCGTCTGAAAGCTGTTTATGCTGATCGAGTCTGGAGGAAAAATAACAGAAAAAAGAGTTCCTGTGGAGATCACGCTCTCTCTTCGCCACAGCAAGGAGTGACTGGGCAGCTGTTCTCTCAGTCTAGGGCCCCCTCTACAAGGCAGGCCTATGCTCTGAGATAGGGTCTGTTCGTCGACTGGTGCTCCTCTCGCAATGAGGACCCTCAGAGATGCCCGATTGCAGTTGTGTTTTCTTTCCTGCAGCAGAAAGGGAATGCTGTCTCCAAACAGAGGTTAGCCCATTGGGTGGTTGATGCCATCTTCCTGTCTTATTTATACCAGTGAGAGCCGTGTCCATTAGGTCTGAGAGCCCACTCCACAAGGAGTGTTGCCTCCACCTATGCTTTGGCTCACGGCGCCTCTCTAGCAGATATTTGTAGGGCTGCAGGCTGGGCGACAACCAACACCTTCGCCAGGTTTTATGACCTCTGCGAAGAAGCGGTGTCCTCCCATGTCTTAAATCAGACGAGCAGGTAGCGGGAGGCCGGCTGGTGTTGGCTTGCTGCGTCATTCCCACGGGATCTGTGCTCTTTTCTCAAAGGTTCCCCTGTGCCAAGGCGAACCCCTCTCCTCCTGCCCTGCAGTCGGACCTAGATGCGGAGTAGCTCCGGCTGTGTTCCCACTGTGTCTCCTTCGCCCAGTAGGTTGTGGCTACCAAAACCTTATGTTCCACAGTCAGCCAGAAGGCTGTGTTTCCCTTCACATATATCCATATCTTATCTATATAGTATATTCCTTGAATCTCACAAGTAAGAACTGTGTTTATACTTCATGTCTCCGACCTCAAACCATGCTTCAGTACATCTGGCATCCCTGCGGGGTCCCAATTTGGCCCCCAGGGCGTTGACAAGGTTACGTGCAGACTCTCCTGCTGACACGCTTGCCTGTCGGCACCGGGGTCTCTGCCTAACGCGGCCACAGGGTCGTGGCTTTTTTTTATGTAACGTCGCAGTGACTTGACTGAAGGGGAACGTCTAAGGCTACGAAGGTAACCCACGTTACATCCCCTTGCCATGGCCCTGGGTCGTGCTGACACCGGCTCGGTTCCTCAGCGAAAAGCTGCAAGTGCATTACATCCGTGCCCCCTTATACTCACGCTGTGATAAGGTGCACCTGGCTGTAATTACATGCACACCAATATTCATTGGCCTTTTCTCATTACTCGAAGGCGATTGGTCTCTCATGCGAGATCCCATTTGTAACGTCTCCGTTCCCTCTTTCAGGGAACATGGGTTACCTTCGTAACCTTAGACGTTTTTACTATGATAATGAAATTGAACTGTGAAATTTAGCACCCTCCTAAACCGTATATGAATTGCCATGAGATTGAGCTCGTATATCAACTTCAGTTTTGCTACGTGAAGGTGTAACTCAAGGGAGAAGATTTGGTTTAGTAAATTGTGTTTTGTATGTAACATTATTTTCACCATTTTGGAGAGTATCGCAAATCATACACACACTTTTTTTTTGTATCCGTTCGGGGGAAAAGCACGTGCATGTACATAAAATTGCTGTTTATGCTATTTGTTGTTTACAGGACAGCGTGCGTATGGGTTGTGATGCTCTCTAAAATTGCAGAAGACGTAACTCGAGAGAGAAGAATGGTTGAGTAAATGATGCTGTTTTTGTTTTCTTTGTGCAAAAAAGTACTTTTCTAGCTTGAGCCCCTGATGTCACATGAACTGCTTTACCGATATTTTTACTACGTTCCCTTTCAGTCGATCATGCTGAGTCATGTCGGATATGACCGACGAATTGGGATCCCACATTTCTGGACGTTTCTGGATCTGGGATCATTTCAGTTGTATTTGCTGTCTATGGAGGGTCTGATAGCTCTCAGATTTCATCAATAATCTTAATTTGTGTTCTGGGCTTAGAATGACATGAGGGTGAGTAATTAATGACAGAATTTCATTTTGAAGCAAACTAACCCTTTTAAAACACTGGCTGAAATGTTTTATCAGTTACACAACTGTATAAAACACAATTGTGTCAAATGTCAGATTTATTACATTATAATGTTTGTTTAGTCTTTGTGTGATTTCGTTAGAATGCAGAAGAATGCTACGATAATGAACAATGAAAACTATTTTAGCTTTTAGTTAAAACAATGAAATAAAATATCCAATATTGGCAGTAATCAAAATGATCAGATTCATTATTTTAATTTGATCTGAAATGCAACCTAAATGAGTCAACTCCATCAGCTGATGTATTCCAGCTTCTGACATTCCCGGCAAAATGTACGTTTTTCTGAACGCACCCTGTGAAAAACATACAGTAGAGAAAATGTGTTCCTATGTGGCATACAACAAAATGATTACACATCTCAGAGCAATCTGCTGGTCCTGTGGTCCTAATCACTCTGTCGATAGCCCTTCCAGTGTGCAGGTGTGCTGTTACAGATGGTTTTATGAAGATCCATTAAAAATAATTTAGCTCATCGCTGGGCCCAGGAGGGGCTCATTGGCTAAGACGAGCTGCAGACCCTCCCCCAACAACACTGTGAGCCAGCTCTACGGGAACACAGGATTCGAGTCCTGACAAAACCTAGCCAGAAGAGGCACAGCACTTACAGTATATATATCTCAGTGTACACATACTGTAGGTAAACAAAACAAGCTAACTGTGTTGGCTGTTTCATTAGCTTGCATTGTAACATTGTTCAGATGTCTGTGTGACAGTGACATATTATTTACATGCTCAGTGGGATGTTTAATTGGTGGAGGTCGCAGCTTGTGGCTAACTCTGTGCGATATGTGTGCTATGAACAGTCACGTTATTAAAAGAACGGTTCACACAGAATTGGTAAAACTCTGAAATGGCAATCACAGGCTACATTTTACAAAGTGATAAACCAGCAGTTGTTGCTATAATGAGATATAACCCTAATATTATTGGTGTTAGCACCTAAATTCAGTTGGCTCTGTGTGCTTCAATAAAATTTTATTTAATTTGTTATCACATGAAGAACACCTTTTTCAAACGTTGAAATCCAGGTTCAAAAACTGATAGGGAGGAGGATAAGCAAAATAAATAAAGAACATAAATTGTTAATTGAGAATTTTTTTTAGATTTTAATTATTCTTAAAACACTGTACTTTTAGAAAACATAATACCTAAAGAAATGTTTGCAAGCAAATTTAGTGAAGAGCACGCACAGTTAATTAATCACGGCTGTGATAGAATTAATCATTCTATCATCTAGTCATCCTATCAGAGTGGGAAATACTTCCTATGAATAGTACAAGCCCCCTTTCCCAGGTATCTTGTTCTTAGCATCCCGCCTTCAGCCCTACTCTGCCATTCGTTCTTCTTTCCTCCGGGGGGAGCATTCGGAGTTCGGGCCAGGCATTGAGCTGATTGCTCCTCGTGCCCAGTAGGGTTAAAAACCCCAGGGTTCGGGAGTACACCTAGCTTTGAGCCCTCTCTCCGAACAGCACGCCAAACACGCTATGTCTTTCAAAAATTACCAGTAAGTACGAACTCGTGAAATGAAATGTAATATTTAAGTGCACTTACACTTAACAAACAACTCACCGCCTCGCCGGAACCCCGAATGCTACGCGCGGAGGAAAGAAGAATGAGTGGCGGAGTAGGGGTGGAGGAGGGGTGCTATAACTGAGATACCTAGGAAAAACTTCAGTTCAGTTTATATAAAGGATAATACATTTTCATTGAATTACAATTAACATGCAATTAATTGACCAAAAAGTTCACATTTAAGTACAGTAGTAAGTAAGTCAGTTCCATATTAAGTTAAAATGCACCCTAATAGGTGTTTGGAATGGTGTTTTAACATACATTTAAATAATGTATAAATGTGCATCTACATGTGGATCTTGCAAGCAAATAAACTAGGAAGTAACAAAACAGAGAACGGAAGCTGAGGTTTTTGTGATCTTCTCAGTGATTGCATGAGCTTGTAGGTTAAAGAAAGCTGCAATCATGCTGGCTTACCACAATCCCTCAGGCATCAGATCTAGAGAAACGGCAAATATTTTCATGGCAAACAAAAACGACCAGCAGTTTGTTCTGCCTCTCTCCTGTGATTCAGTTCTTTGAAAGCTCAGACCGCAGAGACGTTTCCAGCTAAATCACGCTTTGACAAAACCTAAGCCGCTTTGGGCCATATCTGTTTGCTGTTTTGGTTTTAGGTTAATAGATCTGGCTTTTCTGGACTCCTATTTAGGAGCATTAGGCAAATCCTGACCTCTGGTTTCTGTGTCTCTTTCCAGAAAACGTCATCAAAGCATTGGGTTTCTGCACTTGCTCGAACTCTTGGAAATAGCAAACTGACAGATGAGAGCAAACCTCTCTACCAAATCCACCCTCTTCTCAGCAACAGATGCTACGGCACGCTCGCTGATCCAGCCGTGTTGAAGTCCCGTAATTAATCTCTTATTACTCTCCTCGACTCTCCATCACGCAGGTAATCGCGCTAGAATGTCATCTTAGTGCAGGTATTTACACAGGCTGCAATACACCAGCTAGAAATCTGCCTTTGTAATGCAAATAGTAGTGTCCACACTGGATATAAATACATTTATGCAAAAACTGTAAAATAGATTTCCAATTAGTTCATTCAATTTGGTAAAACTTTAGATTAGGGATCACCATTAACTGTTAACTAGCTGCTTATTACTTGAAGTTCCCTAAAGTAATGTTTTACTCTTCCACTCCGGCAATTAAATGGAAGCCACAAAGCTAACTATGAAAATGTTTTCATTGCATACTATTTTCAACAGATCATATTGTTTATTGTTATTCCTGACAGGAGGGTTGTGTTGATCAAATCATTTGTAACAAGAAGAAAAAAAAAACTAAAAGAAAAGTAAAGAAAAACATGTTCTTGTACACATAATTTTAGTAGTATTTTCTTGTAAATCATATTTCAATGTAACTGAAAAAATGAATACATTGTAGGCTATTTGGAGAAGTGGGAGTGTCTAAATGATCTGCCATGATTAAGAATTATTTTTATGCTCATTAAATGGTAAATATTTTATGGATACTATTCCGAAACAGATATATTTACATGATTCAGAAATAATTGACAAAAAGCAAAAAAAGCAAAATGTGTTTTAATGTACATCAAACACAAAAATAGTTGTTCCAGTTTAGCAGACTTTAAGAATTCCAGGTAAATATAGAAAAGTACAAAGTGTACATAAAAGTACTTAAAAGGTACAAAGGTGTACCATTTGAAAAGGTACTGCCCCAGTGACAGCTTTTGTACCTATATTTCTGAGAGTAGAAGAACCAGCTTGAACATTCTGTCCTTTTTAGAGTTGCAACTTATAACATCATGTTTTTTTATTTTTTTTGTTTTTTTTTGTTTTTTAGATGTTTTTGGTCCACACATCAATCATAATTTAATCAAACACTTGTTCAAGACATGTCAGGTTGGTGCACACCAAGTTTTAGATTGCAGCATTGACACTTATTTAGATGCACCTGACCCAAACCTGCACTTTTAAAAAAGTACTATTTGCATCAGGATGTCATGGGAAAATTAACACACTGTCAACATTGTTGACTTGACTTGCATAATATTTGCCATTTTAACTGAACCATTAAGACACATGCATTTTTCTTAATGATTTAAATCAGGTGATATGCTTGTTTTGAAAACAAACAGGTGCTTTCAATCTGGGATAGGGCTTTTTGTCCTTTTCAAAAATCTACACATGTGCTCACCAATTGTTTTATTTGTTGAGGCAATTTCTAAAGAATCAACAGCACAAACCCACTTTGGAATACTAATGCTTGACCTTTAAAGTCCAAATATTGTGTTTTTCACTGGCTACTGACTCCAAATTGAATAAATGATCTGCATAATGCATTACAGCAGTAGCAATTAAAGACAAAACGTGCTCACTTTGATGATCGGCTGCAGGAGACACTGCAGGCTCACAGATGTTTGTGCATTTGGAGATTTTTATTGGAGGATTTGCCTGTAGAGAGACTAGCTCATGTCATGTTGTACTTCAGCTGTGACTGCATTTTGGAGCTGCATCCGATGTAAGGTATCAGAGGACTACGTATTTACTAAATAGACATTATGCTTACAGACATAAAACAAGCAGATATAGAAACTCAAACACAAAGCAGTGAGGTACATGTAATCTAAAGCAGGATTTTCAGACTCAAATTATACAGCCTAGACTAGTTGAGCAGTGTTTTTGAGAGTTTTGAATCTCTGAATTTAAACTGCATTCTCAAATTCGTACGACCTCACTCGTACAATATTGTACAATTTCCCTATACCCCAGTGACGGGTAGGTTAAGGGGCGGGGTTAGGTGTAGGTCATTCGTACTAATACGAATTGGCAACTCGTAAAATACGTATGATTTAGTAAAAATCAAATGAATTTGTATGAGGGAGGTTATACGAATTTGTATGAATTAGCCACCTCGTAAAATATGTATGAATTACTGTGAGATAAAAAAATGGTTATTCCATGTACGTATCAAGTGTGACGATCAAGCTGGAGTTGCGAGCCCAGCTCACTGGTTGGCACTCCAGCGTCAGGCTTGTGCTCTGTGTTCAAGGACCGGAACTATCTATTTCAAAAGTTACTAATTACTAATTTTGAAATGTTCAGAGAATATTCGAAAAATACCGTTCCTAGTGTTTGCAAAATGATCTCATGAAACATTCCATCTCAATAAAAAAACATTCTTAGAACATATTTTTGTTTGCTGGGATACAGGTTACAGTAGTTATTGCATTGCCCCATGGACATACAAAATCAATGTTTAAATATATTATTATTATATTTGGGACAGTCTAGTTTTGCCAATACTAGGTATTGTGAACCGTGGCGCTAGAGAGCACGACAGAGACGGAAGTGTGAACACAAAAACCCCGGAGGGTGGCTTTATTTGACAACAGGTAAAGTAATGTAATTAAAATTGTAGCCCATATAAAAATGTCGATACGAATGGTTCATGCACTGAAATGCAGCAAAAAGGCAAATAAGAAAAAAAAGAAGAAGACAGGAGACAGAATAAGAAGAAGGAAAAAAAAAAGCAGATATGGAGGAGCAAATGGTTATTGTGATATTGTGGTCTATAACTCCTCCCCAAACTTCCCACTGCCCTGTCTCTTGCTCTATCATTGGCTGTAGGTCATTGCGATGTACACAGAACACATTTCACAGCAGCATTCTGAATTCCTGAGAGCTCCAGATTCTCTCAGATTGCATCCTTGCATGAATGAAGGAAGATTTAGCTTCAAATTTTGGCCAATTTTTCTGCAATTTCATAAAACCTGTCTGTGAGAGAAAATCAGGGCTAAAATCATGCTGTGTGAACTTGCCTCAAGTGCCAAGTGTGCTGATCATCTCTTTCTCTTTACTAGTTATAGCATGGAATAAACATGAATGAACAGCAGAAGGTGCCTCAGCCACAGAAAGACATCGATACACCATGTTTTAAGTTTAAGTCCACCCACACTGTTCTACTCTCCTGTCTGGCTTGTTTATCAGAGAATGGCAGATTCTGCATTATGATTGGTCAGATCGCCTGTCAATCAAACTCCTGGTGAAGGGTGAATTACGCACTGCACAGTACACCTGGAAGAAGATAATAGGATAACAGGTGAACATTTAACTGCCGACCAGATTAAGGATAAACTATTAACAATGATCTGGTATTTTGAGGCAATAAATGATGTAGTAAATGGTAATTTACATGCTCCACTGACTCTTCTGTTGACTCTCTTCCAGTGCACTAGTTTGTCTTTCTAAATACAACTCTAGTTTGTCTTTCTAAACCCAATGCTGTGCGCAGCTCATCAGCAAACAACTGCCACTCACTCGTTCATCTCTCCAAGATAAGCCGAGAGCCCTTGAATTAAGTCAGTCATTTAGTCGTAACAAATTAATTAAAAGAATAATTAAATCATTAACATATTAAATATAGCAATTAGAAATCATGTTTTACATGAGCGAATCTGAGTGATTTTGATGGGGAGAGTGGAGGAAGCAATTGAGTGCACTAGCCCAGCACACTGTTTAGATAGCCTGTAGGATCCTTTTTCAGCAAGAAAATACTTTTTTTTAGAAAGACTCTTTTCTCAGCGTCTCTCTCCGGGCTTTCTCTCTTTTGTACACATATTTTTAATGTCTGAATTATCTTATATATACAAGGAATTCAGTCAGATTTGATGAAAAACAAACCAGTACCAAGTCATTTCTGTTATCTAAACTTGCTTTTCATCCTGAAGAGGAGAAAACGTTTGTCTACATGTCTTGAATAATTGGAGATGGTAATGACGTTTTCTTAACGATAGTGACCAAGATAGCTCTGGAAAAAGAAAAAGAAAAATTTCTATTGGCTTTCAGTGACACCAGATATGTGAACTATTTTTTTATGTTTTTTAAAAAAGGAGTGGTTCTTGTTACTCTTTCAGTAATAATTTCCACTTGTTTTATTCATGAAGTAAAAAGCTTAATTGCTTAGAAATTGATCAGCATACCTCTTTAGTGTTGTTTTAGCATAAAGTTTTGTTAATGTATTGATTTAGATTCAAGATTCACTCAATAAAATTTTTATATTTTCATTTAAATTAATGAACATTTGATTAATTTTGTTGTGTTTTTACTTGAAAATGTTGCTTGAACTAGCTGAAATGAAAATATATTTTTATGTGATTTGATTTAAGTTAATGTTTATTTTATTTCAAGTAAAGGAACAGATTTAGTTAAGAAAGTAAAATTTCACTGTGTTACTTACCATACTTACCATCTATTTGTCAGTAAATAATAAATGAGAAATGTTCAACCCAGTCCCACGGCAATTCGTACATACAGTATTTAATGAGGTTGCTAATTCGTACAAATATGACCTCACTCGTACGTATTCATACTATTTTTGCTAAATCGTATGTATTTTACAAGTTGCCGTTTTGTACGAATTTGTACGCATGACCTACAGTACACCTGTCACAAGAAGACTTTGCCATCACAGGTTCCAGCAGCGGTTTATCAACTTGCTCACGTACTCACCAGACAGGAGTCCACTTTGGCTTCACATCAGCAGCAGCTGGAGAAGTTAACCACTCTAACGGAAGAACTGGTACGTTCTATTCAAGCTCTTACCATGTCTACTACCTCATAGGCCCACGCGGCACCCCCCGCACCTATGGCAGCTCCGCCTCCTCCGCCACCCATGCCAAGCACCCGTCTGTCTCTGCCGGAGAAGTATGATAGAGCTCCAGGAAAATGCAGGCTAGCTCGCTTCACACGGAACATCTACGGTTCTTCACCATTGCCTCACCCAACCATCCCATCATCCTGGGGCTACCCTGGCTCAGACGACCTTGTTATCTCCTGGACGCATCATCTAATCCTGCAATGGTCCCCAGAATGCCACGTCCACTGTCTTCAGAAGCTCACCCCGCAACCTTCACACTCCCATGCCAGATCATTCTCAACCTACCCCGGCAGTCTCACCACCCACCTGCTACAACGACCTCAAGGAGGCCTTCAGTAGGACAAAAGCTACCCAGCTACCGCCTCATCGTCCATACGACTGCGCAGTGAATCTACAACCGGGAACCATGCTCACCAGGAGGCGTGTGTTTCCCCTTTCACAACCAGAAACTGAGGCCATGAAGTTTTACATCAAGGAGGAGCTGGCTAAAGGTATCATCAGGCCTTCGACATCGCCTGACTCGGTGGGTTTCTGCACCAAGTGTTCCGGGTCTTCAGCATCCCCGACGACATTGTATTTGTCAGGGGGCCACAGTTCACGTCCGGAGTGTGGCACGCATTCTGCCAGCAGCTTAGTGTCAATGTGAGCCTTACCTCTGGGTAAAATCCTCAGTCGAATCAGGAACTCACTCGTTTCTTGAGGACCTACTGCCATGCCAACCAGCAAGATTGGAGCAAATATCTGGTCTGGGCGGAATACGGACAGAATTCTCTCCAGAAACCTGTCATGGGCCTTACTCCATTCCAGTGTGTGCTAGGTTATCAACCACCACTGTTTCTTTGGACGTCCGTCATACCATCCAAGCAAGCGGGCCGACGATGACGTCCCAACCCCGCTTACCAACCTGGACATTGGGTGTGTTTGTCCTCCCGAGACATATGCCTGCATCTCCCAAGCAAGAAGCTAAGTCCCAGGTACATGGGTCCCTTCAAGATCATCAAACGGATTACCCCTGTTTCATACCGATTAGAGCTACCTGCTAACTATTGTATTTCTCCTATGTTCCATGTTTCCTTGCTCAAGCCTGCTGGTGCTCTGGACGGGGAAAAGACGAGGTCGCTGCGACAGGAGCTCCCCCGCTGATCATAGATGGGGAGGAGGCCTACCAGGTCCACAAAATCCTGGACTCCAGGCGCCGAAGTCGCATCATTCAATACCTGGTCGACTGGGAGGGTTACAGGCCAGAGGAGAGATCCTTGGTCAACGCCCAGGACATCCGGGACCCATCACTCACCGAAAGCTTCCACCGTGACAACCTAGGCCGACCAGCACCCAGACCCCGCGGACGGCCTCTGTGCCATCAGGGCCTCGCCTCGGAAGCTGCTCTCAGGAGGGGGGGCTCTGTCACAAGCCGCGCCCCTGTGGCTCTCCACGCTCGCCACCAGCGGGAACCTTCGCCGAGTATTAATGTTCCTACCCGGACCTTTTTAACACATGTACCGGAACTGTTTGGCGCTATAGCTGTAGCCGCTTAGCCGGCCTTTATAAGCCGGGCGTCCAGGCTGGATAGACGCAAAGTCTTGCACTGCCCCAGCCTGCATTACTGAGCGTTTACCCTTTGGATTGTATTGTTTATGTTTGACCCTGGACTGCTTACTTACCTTTTGATTCTCGGTGCCCGCCCCAACCTTGGATTGTGTATTCGTTGTTGATTCTCGCTGCCTGCCCCAACTTTGGATTGTTTATGTGACTCTGTTTCTCGCCGCCTGCCCCGACCCTGGACTGTATCCCAATCTGCCTTTGTCTGTTCTCCATTGCACTTTTTGCCTCACAATTGATCTGTTTCTGTCTGACCACATCAATAAACGTTTGCAAATGGATCCTAACACCTCCGACTCATCACAACACCTTACCCCGCCCCTAAACCTACCCATCACCAGGGTTTAGACAATTGAGTATGGTCGTACAAATTTGTATGAATTAGCATGAATTTTCCACCTTGTAAGAATACGTATGAATTGTTCGTCAAAATGTTTGTCTTGACAAATAGCTGAAATCAAATTAGTTTAGTTTTTAATGTTAATGCTATATTAAATTTTTATTTTTTTTTGAAGCTAAGGATAATAAGGATAATAACCTTGCACCTTTCATGAAAGGCCAAATGATTTGATACATTATTAACCACAGTTTAACAATCAGAGTTTGCCATTTGTTCCAGTAGCAATGTGCAATTACAAATTTTTGAATGCCCTTTATATACTGTACAGTATGTATATAAATATATATATATATATATATATATATATATATATATATAGTTTCGTTTTCCCTGATTGCTGAGGCTATAAAGGGACACACAATGTGAAATATTCTCTAGAGGACTTCACATGTATGTTCTGTGTCATTGGACAGTAGTATGTTGCTGGAGTACGACTGATCTCATTAATTCCCAGGTCTAATATTCTGCTCTCCTTTGAATGTGCAAGAGGCTGAGCATGTTATCAGCTGCTGAAGCAGCACCTTCTCCACAGGCTCCCAGCAGACCTGGTCTCATCCAGGACAACTACCAACATTAGAGCTCTCAACCAGCAACTGATGACATGGATTCAATCAGGTCAGGCATGTGTGCATGTAACACATTTTTTTGGACATTGAGCTTCTCTCAGTGTCAGCATGAAACAGAAATTACATAACCCCAACCATATCCCTAAAATGATTCTTGTAGGGAGAAAGTAGGATTTGAAATTTAGACTTCAGTGCACTGCAAGAAGTATTTTGTTGTGTGGACTAACATACTAAAGCACATGTAAATTTAGGGTGTTATTCACTGTTAACTAAGCACATATTGATGCCTCATTCTACATGACATTATTCTACATCCATAATCCTACCTAGCAGACCTAATACCTAAACTTAACAACTACCTTACTAACTAAGCAGCAAATTATGAATTTATTGAGGGAAAAGTCATGAACAAGTGTTCGCTATTCTAAAGTGTTACCATAATATTATTATAAATTCTGTTACCATGACTATAATTCTAAGTAACCCTAAACCTAACATAGTAGCAATTAATTAATATTACTGAGTCCATAAATATATAATTACACTGTAACAAGGTCACCTTAAAATAATATATTCACATACATAATTTATATAAGTTTCAGTAGAAATTACAAAAAACGTATTATTTCTATCGTTAGCATTACAAAAACATACTTCTTTTTCAAAAGTTCTGTCGTTGTCTCTGTACAGCACACTGGATGGGGGAAAGTGTTTTAATATCGAACTGTTTACATCCTGCCATACTGTAAGCATTCCAGTTGTCCTTTCTTTATCCTCAGCACGACCTTGCCGTTTAGCGTCACTGTTCGCGTTCACCTAAACGCAAGCGCCGAAGGACGCTCGATGCACTTGAACCTATCCGAGAATAGCAATAGAAAACATTTGAGGGGCACCAAACAATCTATTTAAGCGTTCAAGCTCCCGTTCCACTCCACACACACACGCGTTTGTTCAAAGGGAGTCAAGCAGGTGTGGTGTGGCTCCTCACCTTTTCATGTAAGTGGACTGCCAATGAGCTGCCTCGTTTGAGGGCCTTCTAAATAATGGAGGGTGCCAAGAAGCAGTCGCGCGGTGACTATAGAATGGGCCCCTAGAGGCAGACGGCTGTGTGTGTGTGTGTGTGTGTGATGGGAATGACCGTCCTCGGGCAGGGCGTATGGCTCATTGGTCCTTGCCGCACACACACACATGGGTAGAATTGACCAGTTAATTGTCTGTTTATCATTTCAGGAGGATCAGCGGAGGCCAAGGCCTCCTGTTGCCCTCTGTCTGTTTCTCTCTATTTTCTTTCTCCCTTTCTTTTTTTCTTCATCTGCTGCTGCTCTCTCCTGTCTGTTCCTTCACTGCTTATCTTGCTCAACTGCTGGGTTATCGGTGTTATCGTGCTGAAATTATTGCTGACACCAGAAGTCTTTAGAAGCAGGGAGTTTGAGTGTTAAAGGGCCAGGTCACCCAAAAATAAACGTTCTGCCATCAGTTACTCGGCTTCATGCCATTCCAAACCTGTATTACATTCTTTCATCTGCGAAGCAAAAAAGTACATTTCTGTAGATGTTGCACATTATGATCTGCAGATGTATGGAAAAGAGCATCTTGATTCATTGATTATGAATTGACTCATTTGAAATAATCTTCTTTTTAGCTTCCTTCTTCAAAATACATTGTAACTGTGTTGCTGTCCTGAAGTGTTTTTGGTTAACACTTATAGCGACTTATTCTCACTATTAACTAGTTGCTTATTAGCATGCGTATTAATAACATAGCAGCTGTTTATTAGTACTTATAAAGCACATGTTCTGCATGTCCCTATTTTACATCAATCCAATACATAGACTTAATTGGCAAACATTTTATGTAGTTATGTATGTATGTATGTATTTATTAATTTATATATTTTTCAGAAATTTGCACAAAACTGGGTTGATTTATTAGCACAACAAAACATTAAGTAAAAATAACAACAACAGAAATGCCTTTTTTAAAGTAAAAAATGACACTTAAACAGCATACTTTTGAAGAGAGGGATACTTTCAGAAATAATACATTTTGAACAACTTGTGTGAAGTAATATTTTTGAATATTATATTTTGAATATCACGTAATTTTGTCCTTGTTTCCCACGGTTACGTCAGAGAGTAGTTTTCCAGCACCAAAAGTAAATTACTTTCGACCCCATCAGTAGGGAAAGTAACACATGTACAATTTATGTTCAAAGTGAAATTATACCGAAGTCGTTCTACATTTGTACAAAATACCTGGTATTGATTGACCATTCTTGTGAATTAATGACAGCAGCACAAATGTATGTCTGTCCAAAATATTCTTTTAAAATGAAGTTTTTCTGAAAAACTTTCATCACTTTCATCCCTGCTCTTCCCTACATACTACTGTTAATAAATTATGCATGAATACAACAACTTTCATCCTAATTATAACCATATAGTTACTGCATGCAGTTAATCAACATTGCTCGGTACTTTATTGAGTAATTATACTGTTAACAAGGACACAAGATAAACCCAAGAGCACATTCAAAACAATTAAGTGCACTTATTTAATAATTGCTTTAAGTGCACCAAGTATATCTTCAAGCAAGGCACAGGTCTATAATGCATCTTGGCTGTCAGTGCCATTAACTGTTAACTCCAGGTCTGCTAATCCCAAACACATTACCTCTTTTTTCCAATCCCCCTCCTCAGAAATGTGGCATTTGATGGCGAATTGCTGTGTTAAGCAGTAATAGACACCCGAGAGAGGTGAGGAGAGGTCAAAACATCAAGTGGCTTAACAGCCACTGCTGTAAAACTCACAGGACTTCAAGAAAGATTTCAACAGCCATGATACTAACAGCTCAAATTTGGAATAGTGGACACTCATCGGTTTCAGATTGAATCACAACAACTTGCTCTGCATGCTGGGGTTTTTTCTGTTTAATACACTGCAACATTAATATATGGATTCAAAGTCAGAGAGATTCTTAAAGATCCAGTCAGCTGCTGTGTTTGATCAGCTGAAAATAGGCATTCAAAACATTTACCACCGAAGATTCCCAGCTGCGCTGATTTGAATAATTATGACTTTAATTAAATATGACAATGTAGGCATATACTGAACATTTTTCAGCATTTGAGAAATAAAAAGTGAGTTTAACCTTCACTCTCTGCTAACTGAGAGGGACATAATGTCTTCAAAACAAGGAAAGCCATCCTGAAGCGCTTGTAAATTTGCTTACACGTCACTACCAAATCTTGAATGTTCTTAAAGGCTCTGTAAGACTTTGCTCACTACAATCCTCTTTGTGTCTATACTTAGCTGTTATGAAATGGAAACGGAAGGCTACATCAAAGTGTGTAAGGCCACAGCATCCCCTCCGCAGCAGCACAGGGCTGAAAACTGCTCCATACTCAATAAAATCAAAAGGCTATTTTTTTCTACACCATGCACGAAGGCATGAGAATAATCTTTCTCATTGATCCAGAAGGCCTAAATATTTTTAGACCCATTGATTTTATGGTCGTGTGTATTCCAGGAAGCCCTAAAATAGAAGCGTGTGTGTTTGTTTGTTAATCTGTGTGTGTCCAAGTGAAACATATAATCCTTTAGCTTTCTTGCAAGACTTGAAGTATGTTCCTTTCTTCTTCTTCTTCTTGTGTTAAAAAACTGGGTATAACTTTAGTTGACCCCGTTGGAATGTTTTTTCAGATCAACACTATGGGATTCACTAAAGCATTAAAAAGAAATATCATTATAATAACATTTATTATATTGTAATGGTTCCTTTCTACATCTGTTGTATTATTTATAATTTTCTATTGCATTATTTATACATTATTTATATTGTGTTAAGTGGAAAATTAACCCACAGGTTTTAATGTTATTTAACTGCACAGAAAACTAACATACAGATTATTTCAATGTGAAACTCAACTAAATTAAGGAACTGAATTTTTCTTGGATGCACATTCATGCCCCTAAATGATTAATAACTTAAACATGTTTTTTGCATTGGGTACAATAACTTTAAATCAAATGTGGGTTAAAACTGAAAGACACAAACGGTTCATGTAAAAGCAGAAAACCTCTACTGTAGAAAAAAACAAATCTAAAATTATGTCTTTCTGTATATTACTAGAATCAATAATATTACTATTATCAATACTACTTCAAATAATAGGGACTAGTAGCAGCAAACAACTACAAGTATACTGTAACTGTCATCTTATACTACTTAGTGTTTATTACCTGCACTTTTTTGTCTGGCTCTAAAACCCTTGCAAGGGTATAACCATTTCCTCACACTTCTCTTTAGTGCTGCAGTGGTCTAATATTTGATGTACAACAACTAACAAACAAAGACATGCTATGACAGATTTTATGACTATGACTCCCGACTCATTTCTGTTGTTCAAAGTTTCGTACAGCCTTTTAAAAACACATTTACCCTAAATAAGAAATATGCTAACACTTCATGAAGTAAACGGTTTAAACAGTGTTTCAGTTAACAAGTAAACACTTGTCAGTTTGACCCCAACACAATATAGGAAGCTTAAATGGATTTTATAATGAAACCCAAATGCTTATTAAAATGTATGCTTGCCATATTGCACTTCCATAGTTATTGCACTTCCAACTAGCTCATACATAAAATTTGGGCATTTTCTCCATGCAAAAGAGTTTTTTTGGGGGATGATAAGATGAATATTAACTGTGTAAGAATGGTTTTTGTAACGCTTAATTGCATGACAACTTCTAACCAAACAAACAAACTTTAAATCTCCCAAAATCCACAAGCGCTGTGCATCTGTCCTGTTAACCGTCAGACCCGCTTCTTCCAATGTCTGCGTGTGGGTAATTGAGAAAATGATTTCTGAATATGAGTTCATCTGTGGGTGCTCTTTAATTAGATATGGGGAATTAGTGCTCTCACATTAATATGCATTAAAATGGATAAATTTCTCACATTCATCACGACTGCGTGGCAAATAGCGAACACGAGCCATGGAAACCGGAGTGCTGTGTGTGTTTACTGAAATCTCGGCCTGAATCGCTGATGCTCAGACTGCTGATAATGTGCTTTTGTTGCTTTGCACCTGAACACATATTAATGCTGTCAGCAAGAGACGTGCTGTTTTGGATGGAGATGACGACAGAACTACTTTGAAGAACAATGTGTGCTGCGTTATTAGAGATAGAGAAAACGATAATCCTGTAATCAAAAGTAAATTCTCTCTTCATACACGGATGGCCTCTTATTTGCCACATAAAACTGGAAATAAGTCCACTTAAACTGCATAGGTGAGATGAGGCACCTCTTCAGAATAATTTAAAGCGATTTTGAGCTGAGATTTGTGTGAGAATCGTACTGGGATTAGCAAACACTTTAATTGCACAGGATTTACGCACATATTTGACTTGTGGACAGTTTATTTAATTTAATATTTTCCCATTAATAATATCATTTGATTTCCTTCATTTTCTCTGAAATTAATGTAATTTATCACTACAGTGTCATTTCTACAATTGTATTGTGTTTAATAACATTCTGTGGTGAAATGATAGTGATGCAAATGGCATTTTAATTATTTTTACTATAAAACGTTTTGTTATAGTTTTAGCTAACACTGCATGATCTTACAGACACATTTTTGTCACATATTTTTCACTGTTTTGTTGCATTACATAATTTGACAAAATGACTGGAAATGTGCACATACACATTTATTGTGATTTCTCGTTGATATTTCTCATACCTCTTGAAATTTACACTGTCATCTCTTTAGTAATCAAGTACAGAAACTTTACGCAAAAGTTTGTTACTGGCAAAATTGTTTATTTGTTTTACTGATATTTTGTCATAACATTTATTGATTAGTTTATTTATTTATTTACTTTTTATGTTAATGTTTTTTTAGGAGAAGAGGAAACTAAATATTGCCGCCCCCCACCACAAATAAATTAAATTAAATAAAATAAAATAAAGAAAAAAATGTAGAAGAAAGGTAATTTAAATAAATAACTAAATAAAGTGTTCAACAAATAAAAAAAATGGGAAATGTTGTGTTTTTACGTTCATAATTAATTTAATTTAAGTTAATTTTTTATTTATTTAATTATTTGTTAATGTTTTTGTTTTATAACAATGTTGTGTAGAATTTTTTATGTTTAAATCATTCCCCAACCTTAGCAACAAAAGAAATATATTTAAAACATATTTTTTTCATACTAAGTATAGTTAAATTTTATTAACATTTACTGACATTTCACTCAAGACTGATACAAAAATTATAATCAAACTTTATGTAGAGTACTACTTGTGCAAAAGGCACATTTCTTAATATTAAATCTAAAATGTGTTTTAATGTTACTATTGAGTATACAATATTTTAATAATACTGGTCTAAATGCAAGATATTTAAAAGTGTCATGGAATGCATTGATACAGTATTTAAAATAGTTCTCTGATAAGGTATGTGGCTTAGGAAAGCGGTTTAACGTGTCCCTGTACAACCCTGTATGGTCTGTTTTTACCTTTTTTGAAAGGGTCATAAATAATAATGTTGAGCTCTGCTCTGCTCGATTTCAGCATGTTGAGCGGAAGACCGGAAGACACATAGATTTTTTTGATCCATTTTAAATGTTTAAATTTTAGTGTATCTGCTTTTCACTAGAGCATGGCTTTATTTAGGAAAATCACAGAAAAGACATTGGGAAATTTGGATTATCTTGGATTAACGAAAGCAGCCGAAAACTCGCTCATCCTGTTACAAGAAAGCAGCACGACAAGCAACACATGAAACCACTTCCTCCCACAGCATCAAACAACATGCCTCTTATCAGCTTAAAGGGCAGCTTCAGCCACAACAATGAGCATCAAATCAATGGTTACACTTGACTGGATCTGTTCAGAAACATGGCCCGGCTCTCTCCCAACATGCATTTAGCTGAACCCTTGACACGGCACACTGTGAGCAGAAACACAAATAGAAAGTTAAGACTCTGCGAGTTCACTCGGGTTCACCTGAACTAAAGGGTCGCTTCGGGTCACGGGCGGCATGGGAGGAGGCCGCATCAAAGTTTGCTGTCAGGTAAGACAGAGAAATTGTTTTTGCAGAGTTTGAACTCTTCATTTGTACAAATTTAGTCACAACAACACCGCAGCGAAAGATTACGACCTCATCTGACAAAGTTTGTGATGGGCTTCAAATGGGACAAAAACTCTTCTGACTCAAAATCTTTTGCAGACTTTCAGTTTGTAACAGTTTCATTAGAAACACAAAAAGACTGGATCAAACTGTTTCTGTTGAGCCAAAACGTTGGAATCTGACCTTTGCTGGTGAAACGGCTTCCTTGGTTTCCTCAGATTAGACAGTGATTAAGATGATAGATGATCATGGCCAGAGATGATGCACAAGGAGCCCTCCCTTCCTTCTTTCCTTACATCCTTCCTTCCTTCTTTACTTCCTCCCTTTCTTCCTTCTTTCTTTCTTTCCTTCCATCTTTCATCCTTCCTTCCTTTGTTCTGTCTTTCTCTCTTTACACCCTCCCTCCCTCCCTCCCTTCCATCCATCCCCCCTCCCCCCTCCCTTTCTTCTATGCTTCCTTCCTCCCCCTTTCCATTCCTTCCTCAATCCCTGCTCCCTCACTTCCTTCTTTCTTTCCATCCTTTTTTTCTTTCCTTCCTCCTTCCCTCAATCCCTTTCCTCCATCCTTCCTTACTCCCTCCCTCCCTTACTTCTTTCTTTCTCTACTTCCTTCCATCCTTTATTTCCTTCATTCCTTCCTCCATCCCTTCCTTCCTCCCTTCCTCCATCTTTCCTTCCTTACTTATCCTCCCCCCAATCCCTTCCTTCCTTCCTTCCTCCCTCCCTTCTTTCTTTCCTTCCATCCATCCTGTATTTCCTTACTTCCTCCATCCCTTCCTTCCTCCCTCCCTCCCTCCATCTTTCCTTCCTTCCTTCCTTCCGTACTGTCTCCCTCCCTCAATCCCTTTCTTCCTTCCTTCCTAATTTCCATCCCTTCCTCTCTCCCTCACTTCCTTCCATCTTTCCATTCTTTTTTCCTCCCTTACTTTGTTCTTTCTTTCTCTCCTTCCATCTTTCCACCCTCCCTCCCTTCCATCCTTCCTTCCTTCCTCTCTCTATCCTCCCTTTCTTCCATTCTTCCTTCCTCCCTCCTTTCCATCCCCTCCTCCCTTCCTCAATCCCACCTTCCCTCCCATACTTCCTTTTCTTTCCATCCTTTTTTCCCTTCCTTCCTCCAACCCTTCATCCCTCCCTCTTTTCATCTGTCCATCCATCCTTCCTTACTTCCTCCCTCCCTCCCTCCCTCCCTCCCTCAATCCCTTTCTTCATCCTTCCTTCCTACCTTATTTCCATCCCTTACTCCCTCCCTCCCTTCCTACCATTTTACATCCTTCCTTCCTCCCTTCCTTTGTTCTTTCTTTCCATCCTTCCTTCCTTCCTCTCTCCATCCTCCCTTTCTTCCAGTCTTCCTCCCTCCCTCCTTTCCATCCCCTCCTCCCTCCCTTGTTTACTTCCTTCCTTCGTTCCTCCATCCCTTCCTTCCTCCCTCCCTCCGTCCCTCCCTCCCTCCATCTTTCCATCCTTCTATCCCTCCCTCCCTCCCTCCCTCCCTCAATAAATGAATTAATGAATGAATGAATGACACATTTAATCCCTCCTTTCCTTACTTACTTCATTCTTTCATTCATCCATCCCTTCCTTCATTTCTTCATTCTTTCCTTTCTCCCTTCTTTCCTTCCTTCCTCCGTTTCTTCCTTCCTTTCTTCCTTCCTCCCTTCCCTCTTTCCTCCGTCTCTTCCTTCCTTTCATCCCACGTCACCCAGCATGAGGAGGACACTCCTGACATGATGTGATTTAGACATCAGCGTGGAGGATGTACACTGTCAGCGTCTCCAGCCTCTCATTAGGATGCCAGTCAGATATGATTCTCTCCGTGAGAGGAATGTTCCCTCGTTTTATCACGCAAATGATCAGGGGGAAGAATCTGAAAGAACAACTCGGCATCAAATATACAGGCAAATATTAACGTGACAGGAAATATTGTGTGGCTCAAATCCCTTCAGGAGACTTTGCGGTCGGTCGTAAAGCGCAAGGTTGTAATGTTGTAGCGCCTTGAGGGGCTTATTAGGATCTATAAAAGCTGCAAACTACCTGTATTTCTGTTCTTTGTCACCGCTGTGTGCTTCTCCAGCTCTCATCTGCTCTCTCCCGCCTCAACTTTATTTCTTCTCTAACGCTAGCTTTGAGAAAAGATGAGAATGGTTTAGTATTCGTAACTCATGTTTTATTTGCAAATATGCTTTAGAGCAGAACAGATTCTGCTTTGATTCTGTCATGTGCTGATATCAAAGTGCTGCAAAATGAGAATTTGACAACCGTATACAAATTTGGCGCTGTTGTTCTTGTAAATCTTAGTCATGCGCACATTCAACCAAAAAGCTCTCAAGGTAATGCATAAGACAGCTCTGTTATCATAAAAGCTTCTCCACATTCCAATATTTCATAGCCTCAGAGAAGGAAAGTATTGCTGAGAATTATTCATTTTCCGCTGTGTGAAAAGTTCAGCGCATGAATTTCTCCACAGCTCATGCGGGCTGTTATCCATTACAGGATTTGGTCTCTCTGCTGAAGATGATTGCTGAAAGACCATTATTTAAGGCACAAGAAAAATGTGGCATCGAGATCAGACCTCTAGTTCTTAGTTACGTAAGAATAGAGAGCGGCTGGCTAATAAATAAAACCTGAAGATGCAGAGAAGATTGATGGGTTACATGTATGGACGCTGAATGACTGGAGATGTAAATGAGGAGAATCAGTGAATTCAGATCAGTCATTTTAGCTCAATTTATACAAATATTTCTACACTTCTTTTGTGTTTCCATGTTGATCAAAGCCGTGTTGATTACTACACTGATTACTATGACAAAGTTGTGCCTAGTTTGCTAACAAACAACAACAAAACAAATGAAGAAACAAATAGACAGACAATATATATTTTTGATAAACTAACTAGACCTAAGGATTGTCTGAATAAAATAAAATGTAAATATTTAAAAATCATTATGTTGAAGAATATAAATATAATTATTACTAAAACCAAAAGTAATCAGCAAAAAATAATGAAATTAATAAATTAAAATATATAAAACAATGTAACTAAATTGGTGGAACTTAAATATGGTAAATATACAATTAAAATCATATTATAAATACAAAAAATTAAATAACAGTGCATAAATTATAAAATAATGAGTTTTATTGATAAAAACTGAACTGATAAATTTTGATTAAAACTGATATTGTATGAAAAATGTATATAAAAAAAGAAGCTGTGGAAGTAATAAATAAAACACATAATAAAAACCCATAACATATACAATTTAAGCTAATTCAAAATCAATACAATAATCCTAAAATGCGATGATATGACTGATAACTGATATGAGAATCACACAGGTTTAGAGCAACACTAATGTTTGAGCTCTTTGAATCGTGTTACTCCAGCTCATCTGTGTGCAGAGATCTTCATCTGCATTCCTGTGTTGACATTTGAGTTTCGGTATCTTTCAAACAGAAAGGTCTGTAATGTGTCTGAGAGAGCCGAGCTGTGACACGCTGGCCATCAATCAGGAAACATTTGCTTATTATACACTTGCCATTAGTCTGATAGCAACACCTGCCATCAGCGTTAAAACAGAGAAACGCCTTTAAAACCTCTTAACTGTCTTTATCATGCTTCATGAATACAAATGATTATTATCCGTGTCCTCAAGAACTGTAATGTTAATTCACACTGTCGTATGTAGTTAGTATGTAGTTAGTGTGGTATGCTGATTTGCGAAATGCTCAGAAAGTGACAGAACTCGATGCACGCTGCACACAGAGGCTCCTTCAGCTCTCCAAGTAGGTCATGGAGAATCAGCCAGTCTTGAAATAATAATAGAGACTGACCCAGCTGTGAACAGGTATGAAGACTGGCCAGCACAACCAATGGAGAAGCGTGCTGTTAATGCCATGAACACATGGCTTCTAGGATTTATTAGTCATAATCGGAAATAAATAAATAAACAAATCAATGAAACCACAGTAGTCAGGCTCATATTTAATACAAATGAAATATTATAGACTGTATCTTTTTGTGTTGCTGTTTTGACATCTGGAGATTATTTAGATGTTTATTAATAATTATATATTTGTAGTTATAATAACATAATAATACAATAATTGTTTTAGACAAATCATTTGAAAAAAATGGTTTTATTAATTTATTTATTTATGTATTTTGTCATAATACACAACATTACGCAATAATAAAAAATAATAAAAAAACATCGCAAAACCTATGTTTTTAATAATGATAATATTAATTACTATTACTATTAGTATAGTTGTTGTTGTTGTTTATAAATTATTTTCTGTTTACATATGTGTTAAAATGCTGTATATGCTTTTATTTGTTTATTTTTAGTTTTTCTAATTATTCAGAATTTTTTTACTGGAACACAATAATTGTCACAGAGCCACCAGCCACGCACCTCACATCCTTCTGTGTCTGGTCTCAATGTTGTCATCTGCTTCATGCCTGTCACTTACCTTCTCCTTGAAGCCTCAAAGACTTACCTGCTTCATGAAATTCCTCCACTGCAACTATATCCATCTCTGAAACCGGATTTCAGATAAGACTGTGTTTTATGTTCTGAAGATTTCCTGTTTGATGACGTTCAGTTCAATACTGAGCTGGTTTCTGATTATGCCTAAATAAATCCAGAGTTTTGTGGATATCTGCCTCCTTGCAGTCTTTGGGTTCATGACAGTAATATACTGATTAAGAATTTACATTTCAAAGTATGCAGTATGTTGTGTCTGTTTTAAGATGATTTAATTTTACTGGGGGGGAAAAAACAACAACAAAACATGCTGATTAAGCATGCAGATTTTGCTGTGTATATATCATGCACATTACAGACCGAAATAAAAGTATAAAATATATAGTGCATGACTGTTGTGTTTAATACAATATTGATTTTAGTTTATTTTTATGGAAGAGAAGACAGAAGTGAAGGCTTTTATGTAACTTTCACATTTAATGCAATATGACTTCTTTTTTCTTTTTTCTTCAAAGCACAAAGGCAAAAGTGGTCCATAAAGTAGCGAGTGGCGTCTTGCGACAGCACTCAGTGTAACAGCAGCAGTGTGTGAATCCCAGAGTTGCTGGCCTGCTCTCCCCTGTATGGCGAGTGTGTTCTCTGGTGTGATATCCAGAGACTCGGCTTCATGCACAGTTAATGTCTCTGCTGTCTGGATGATTAACGTGGGCCGTTTCACTCTCCCGTACGGACCCCAAAAACTTGGTCCCACCTCACCTCACCTGCTCTGCCCGCTGCACTCGTGGCCTTGGTAAAAATAGAATTGTCCAATACGAGCTGCCTTTTGTTCTGCCTTGCAGGCAGAAATATACAGCCTGTTCTTATAGACTGCTGAATATACAAGCGTGATGGACAAGACCTTTTAATGCAGCCGATATGATATTTAATAATTTATTACTTTAATACACAAGTTTCTTACACATAACTTTCGGGGGTTCTGACTTCTAAGTTTACAGAATTGACCGTTTTAAAGGATATTTATTTGTTTATGTACATTACAGATCAAAAAGATCATCAAAAGATGTTTCTGGACCTGAGAACATTTCAGCTGTGCTTCTGTCTATGGAAGTTCAGATAGCTCTCAGATTTCATCAAACATTGTGTTTGTTCAGAAGAACGAAGGTCTTCTATCTATCTATCTAAAATAAATGCAGCCTTTGTGAGTAAGAACATCACAAATTCTTAACGATTTAATTATTTTGACAGGAATCTCATGATTTTTTTTTTTATTTTATGCATGTTTTGGTCACAATTGATGCCCATTATGATAGGAATATAGCCTGTAATATAATCCCATGCTCGGGAAAGCTTCAAAAAGACATTCGTGTATTCTCGTCTATCAATACTGATTAGTAGCACACTCACTTTTGCAGTCGACGCTATCGATCCGACATGTCAATAGCAAGTCCCAAGCTGTAGCATTAATAAAACTCTTTATTGAATCGAGCCACGGACCTGAGGGTGTGATAAAAGTGGTTTGAGGACAATTAATTTCCCTGATAGCGTAGAAACGGCACGGCCTGTGCCTGCTGCGGCTCCGTCCTTCACACTGTCTGATCTGCTCGCCAACCGCACTCAAGTCTGATGCTAATTTGAATGACACCGATGGAAATCTTGGCCCGCTTTCAGGGGACTAGATTTGGGCTGGCCCGACGACCTTCTCCACAAGAACATGGAAAACGTCTTTGCTCAATATGTCACCACGGCAGTAATAGAGGAAGACAAGAGCGACTCCGGGATCATTTTAAAACTGCAGCAGGACAGTTTGGACAAACTAAAGAAAGTGTGAGATGATACACTTGACAGATGTAAGATAAGTTTATAACACTATGGGTTACGTTTTAGAGTACGGTCTCCTTGTGCATTTGTGTATTTGTACATTTAATATTGAGGAATATTAATTGATGGCATGTACTTACTATAGGGTTAGGGACTGCTTTAGGGTTATTAGTAACTGTATTTTTAACAGAATTTAATTCATTTTTCCTTAGTTTAAGTGTCATTTGGATTAATCTACGATTTATTTTGATCCTTTGGGGGTTTTCATTTTGGATTCAATACCAAGTCTTCCTGTTATATACACATTATTACACATTATAATGCCACTATGCATATCAGAAAACAAAGCAAATCAGTGTGCTAAAGACATAAACATCCTGTGCTTGCGTACTAGAGACTCCAATCTTAATTACGTTTAGTAGAGTTAAATCTGAAGCAAATTAGCTTTCTAAACGCAGTTGAAACAAAAGTGTTAAAATGGGGTTAACTGAATTTTAAGCCTTGTCACAGAAGATTACGAAGTCCATGAAACACCACTTTAATTATGCCATTAGCATGTGGATTAAGGTCACCAATATTTTTAACAAGCAATTACGATCTCAATGTCTATGCATTCCAAGCTTTCTGGCTGCTGTTTTGCCATGCTAAACATGTAGAATAATGTAGAATAATGCTTTTTGTTTTGGATGTTACTGATATCTTTCTAAAACGGCTATGAAATGACACCTTATTAATGAGATTTAAAAGTGTCCAGTGAAGCGGCTGAAACCTCAGTCAGTGGGATATTTTCTCTCGTCCTAGCATGTCAAATCATACTGACAGAAAGCTAAGGACATAACCATGTCAAAGATTTATTCATGTCAAACTGTTCGAGTTATGACAGCCTGGAAATATTCACATTTTTTTTTAAATATCTGCAACATGTTGTTGTGTTTCTGGATGGATGGATCCTCTCGGTTTGAAGCAAACTTTGAAGTCATTTGGCCTGTCATTTCAGGCAACGCGACTCTCGGCTATTACATTAATGAGTATTGATGACGGTTGATAATTACCAAATTAAACCAAATTACTGATGATATGGGAAATAATTGCACATCATTACATTTGCATGTTTTATTCAACAGGAGTGGATCCGGCACTAGCATAAACTGTTACGTTGTCTTAGGGCTGCACGATTAATCAAAATACAAGCAGAACCGTCATAAATGGCTTCAGTATGATTTGATAAGATAAAGTGTGTACTGTGTGTTTCAGAGTGAAGCACCACACCGTGTTGAGCTGCTCATAACCTGACCTGTTTTCAGCAGCTCGATTCACGCTACATAAGTTCTGGTCATTGATTCAATATTCAATATTCGCCAACCATACATGTAATAGAAAAAAAGACACTTTAAGGGCTTTCTTAAAGCAGAAGTAATACATAATAATAATAATAAAAATATTGACTCTGAATGTACAACAAAAATAAATAATATTTTTTGTACTGTAAAAACTATATATTGAGAAAATCGCTTTTAATTATTATTATTTGTATTTCTTAGCAATGCATAATACTGATCAATAATATGTTTTCATATATTTATTGGAGGAAATACAAAATATCTTCATGGACCATGATGTTTATTTAAAATCCTAATGATATTGGCATAAAAGAAAACTCCATACAATGTACGGCTATTGCTACAAATATATCCGTGCAATTTAAGACTGGTTTTGTGCTCCAGGATCACATATTATTCTTATATAATAGCCATAATGATATATAACCATGCATGTTGGAGTCAAATTATGAAGCCTCACAAAAAAATAATTTTAAAATCGCAGCCAAAATGCAATTAGTTTTTTGCACAAAATGAGACATCTCAGTTCTGAATCCCTTCTGTTTCTCCATCGTGTCAGTCTCTTGTTCCTGTTCCTTGCCCCATCCATCCATCCATCTGTCTGTCCTCCATCACCCCCGAGGTACAGCACTGACAGAACAACATCTCATCCAGCTCTGTCCGTGCTAACCCACTCTGTCAGCCCCGCTCCCCTCGGCCCCTGACTTTCTGCTGTCCCAGAGACCTGCCCACCACAGCAGTCTGAAAGGCCTGCGTTTGCCTCAGGGCATGATGGGACCTCCCTCAGAAGAGCCTGCAAACCCCACCACAGTCCACAGTGTCCTTAAAAGCCTTTTATTTTCACTTTTAATTAATAAAGGCATCTTAAGCGCACTCAAGGTAATTAGTGCTGTGTTGCGTTGGCGCTCAGGACCAGATGCTGATTGACAATAAAGGCGAGTTGCTCAATCAGCCGGCATTTGTCTGCTGTCGTTAATTATCGAGCGAAGTTTACGTTTGGTCCCCAAAGTTGATAGTTTGGGAGAAGAGGAATACGTCCCTTCTGTCGCTCATTACTCTTTAAAGCGGAAGATGGCAGCGTGTGGATGGAGATGGAGGACGGCTGTTGTTGAGCAGCTGGCAGAAATCTCACACTCAGCTTTTTGCTCATTACTTGACTAATTGTTTGGTTTTGCATATCGCTTTATCGGCTTATTTAACCCATTTAGTAAATTATTTGACTTAAACTAAACATGGCAAAAGCAGCATTATTTTAGGTTTGTTTATATACAGTAGGCCCGCTATATATACTGTAGCTATACACTCATTTATTTTTATTTCAGTTTTGGTAATTTTAGTACTATTTTACCGTATACCATTATAATATATATATATATATATATAAAAAAGTATATATATGTATACATTGGGTACGGAAAGTATTCAGACCCCCCTTAAATTTTTCACTCTTTGTTATATTGCAGCCATTTGCTAAAATCATTTAAATTTAATCATTTAAGGATGACCAGAACCCTTCCTAGAGCTGGCCGTCCAGCCAAACTGAGCCATCGGGGGAGAAGAGCCTTAGTGAGAGAGGTAAAGAAGAAGCCAAAGATCACTGTGGCTGAGCTCCAGAGATGCAGTCGAGAGATGGGAGAAAGTTGTAGAAAGTCAACCATCACTGCAGTCCTCCACCGGTCGGGACTTTATGGCAGAGTGGCCCGAAGGAAACCTCTCCTCAGTGCAAGACACACGAAAGCCTGCATGGAGGGTTGTTTTTCAGCTGCAGGGACAGGATGACTGGTTGCATTTGAGGGAAAGATGAATACAGCCAAGTACAGGGATATCCTGGACCAAAACCTTCTCCAGAGTGCTCAGGACCTCAGACTGGGCCGAAGGCTTACCTTCCAACAAGACAATAACCCTAAGCACACAGCTAAAATAACGAAGGAGTGGCTTCACAACAACTCCGTGACTGTTCATGAATGGCCCAGCCAGAGCCCTGATTTAAGCCCTGGGGAGACCTAAATACGGCTGTCCACCAACGTTTACCATCCAACCTGACAGAACTGGAGAGGATCTGCAAGGAGGAACGGCAGAGGATCCCCAAATCCAGGTGTGAAAACATGGTGTTGCATCTTTCCCAATCGATCAAAAGGGTACTTCTACTAAATACTGAGCAAAGGGTCTGAATACTTATGACCATGTGATATTTCAGTTTATCTGCAAACATGTCAACAATTCTGTGTTTTTCTGTCAATATGGGATGCTGTGTGTACATTAATGAGGAAAAAATGATTTAAAAGTACTTAAATGATTTTAGTAAATGGCAGCATTATAACAAAGAGTGAAAAATTTGAGGGGGTCTGAATATTTTGAATAAAAAACAGAATAATTCATTTTTTTAATTTTTATTTCAGTATTATTCATTTTAGTACTATTACATTATATCCTGTATTAGTATGTAAATATTATACACTATTATAGTATTTTTTAAGTTTTATTCAACGTTTTCTAATTTTCATTATTTGTTTAGCATTGTTTTTTTTATTTTAGTTTTAGTTATTTCAGTTATATCATTTACTGCTATATTTTTTTCATTATTTTGAATACAACTTTATATTTTTATACTTTACATTCTAGTCAAGCTTTTTTATTTTTATTTTAGTTCATTAAAATATATTATTATATTTATTTGTAATATTTGTTTTTAGCTTTTATTTATTGCAGTGCCAGTTTTAGTAATTTTATTACTTCAACTTACTTATTTTGTTTCTTATTTTAATTAAATTTTATTTCTACTTTTTAGCTAATTTTGATAAATGTTTTTAACTTCATTTATATTTATTTAGCCTAAATCTATTCTTTCTTCCATTTTTATTTCAATATTTAACTTTTTTATCTGGTTTTTGTATTTTATTTATTTCAGCTTCGTTTACATAAATGAAAGTATTTATTTATTTATTTTTTTAATCCTGTTTTTATTTTAGTTATACAAATTTATTTGTAATTTTATTTTCAACACTATGCCAAATAACATTTCTTTAGTCTGTGTTGAGTTAACTAACTGAATTATGCAAATCCGGTGGAAGTTCTATACACTAGCCATTTTTCTTGATAGCTGCACACCGCAGTCTTGCAGATTTACCATCTATAGACACAACCACTTTCTTATTACTTTAAAACTTTGCCAGCTTTAACTTTAAACGTAGTAAACAGCTTTAACGTTTTTTTTTTCCGCTTCATATCAAACCCTTATAAGAAACGTTGGCATTAATCTTGTCCCTTGGTCACCTTACTGTGGTTTATATCTTATGCATTGGACCGAATAACATCATATTTGCTACCCTCAGTGATATTTAAAAGTTTTTAAAGTTAATATTGAGTAAACATCCGACATGTTCCTCATATACTCATCTGTACAGGTGGTGATTGGCTGAATGTCTGGGGACGGGCAGCTGTTGTCCTATATGAGGAAGTAAATCTGATAGACCTCCAGACAATAGAATTGTGTGGCGCTCATAAAGCTCTCTAAAAATAACCAGAAAGAAGAAGAAGATGGAGCATGAGGCTGGGATGGGTGTCGATGATGCCTCAAAATACCTCACTGATCCTGAGTATCAGCTCACTGCTGCTTTGATGTGATTTCATCATCATCCATAACAGCTTCTGAACTCCATCCTAATAAATCTCACGGTGATTTCAGCTCATGTTGCCTTACTCCTGCTGCCATTATTTGTTTTCAATGCAGCTAAAACTAGAATATGTATCTTCTAGAGAACTCAGAAAGGTTGAGGTCAACAAAACAATATATAGAAAAGAATATATAAAACAACATTAAAAAAACATTAATAAATAACAATAAAAAAATTGTTGTATAAATAAGTTGCTAAAATGCTATCGTCCTTTTCATACTGATATACAATATATTTGTGTAATTTCAGTTTCGCAATTTGAATTGGTCATTGACTACGATTCGGATATTCGGCTGTTACTGAGTACATACACCATATTTCAAGTACAGTCGTATATTTTTGGCTAGCAGGTAGAAATAGACGCTCAAAAACTGCAGACATGGGCATTTTCAGCACTGGTTGTGTGAAATGAAAGATAAGGACGGATTGCCGGAGTAAGTACCTGTATCACACAAAACGACAGAGTTGAAGTGAAGCTCTTGAGCTTCCAGCTTCATTGTGTGGAAAAGGGCAGACGTCGTGAGACCTCCTGCCTGCACGATTGTGACGGCAAAATGAAAGAAGTGCCTCTTTTCTCTGAGGCTAAACCTGAGCATTAATGAAAAAGATAAATAAATAAATAAAATCCACAATTGGATCCTCTTCTTTTAAAATTTAATGTCCACTCCTGCCACATCTCTCACAGAAGGTAAGAGGTTATTCACCTCCTCCACCGTTTCACAGGCTGAATAATAACCATACAGTATTACATTTCAGCTGGACAGACGTGCCATCAAACTCTCTCGGCCCCATTACAGGCACGGAGGCGCTTGCGAAAGCCGTCAGAAGAGTTTATGGCAATTAAGAAACAAGCTCCGCAGGATTATCATCACTCATTTTTCAGGTTCGTGCGGAGCCGGCAAAAACAAGAGCTTCCCTCAGAAATAACTGAGTTTGCAAGTGAGTCATCCCAAACAGATGAACCACACAAAACAGCAGGCAAACGTTTGGATACGCTGTGATTTTAAAATGTTCTGCTCGCCAAGGCTGCATTTATTTGATCACAGATATGATAGAAACTGATTGAATTAGTAAAATACACTGTAAAAAATTACCATGATTCTAACGGTAAAAAAACTGTGAAAATGTTACAGTAAAGTCCTGTTAAGTGGTTAATGGTAAAGTCCTGTCAAATTTACAGGGATACATCGTAAACTGGCATTCCCAGGCTAACTAGGCTATGCTTCTTCTTAGTTTTTTTCTTATCAGTTATCTTTATTAGAATTGTATGTTACATGTAATGTAGTTAAATTAATGTTAATGCACCTTCTATATATGTTCATAATTAAAAGCTTACATTTACAGTTAAACACAGTAATTTCTGATAATAAACAGTAATAACTGATATAATGTATATAAGGTTTATTCTGGCAACCACAGCTGCCGTTTTTTTGCCGTAAATTGTAAAAAAAATTTTACGGTTCCTGTGATGCAAAGTTGATTTTTCAGCATATTTATACTCCACCATCATTCTAATATGATGATTTGCTGCTGTCATCAGTTATTATTAAAGGTTCTTATTATTATTAATGTTTAAACAGTTTTGTGCTGCTTAATAACAACAGAATTTTGTAAAACTATACACTTTTTTTCCATTTAATGCATATTTGCTGAATAAAATAATGAATTTGTATTTCCATCACTGCATTTGAATGGCAGTATATCATGGTTTGGTAACACTTTAATTTAATTTCACCTTAACTAGTTGCTTATCAGCATGCATATTAATTGAATAGTAGCCATTTATTAGTGGTAATTAAGCACATACTGTATTAATGCATTTTTCTACATGACATTATTCTACATCCCTAATCCTACCCAGTACCTAAATTAACAACAACCTAATTAACTATTAATGAGCACTAAATTAGTTATTGAACGAAAGGTGGAGGTAAATAGCTAAGAAGTATTTCCTATTTGAATGTGTTACCCCATAAATATAAAGCAGTGCAACTGTTCAACATTAACAATAATAAGACATGTTTCCTGAGAAGCAAATCAGCATCATGTGACCAACACAGTCTCACTCCAACTCGTCACATTTTGACGCTTGGTCAAGACCCTTTTGCGTTGCTTTTTGAAGCTCAAGGTACCCCTTATTAGTCACTTTTCGACGTGAAGGGTCCTTCGTTGTTTTAAATAGGAAACCCTTAGCCTCAATATGCCAATGCGATCATTTTCTTATTTTATCGGCCATTGGCTCTTGTGTGTCTCGTGATCGATTGCGTCATGCTATTGTGAAATACTATTGGCTCTTGTGCATACTGCTTTTTTATGATTAGTTTGTGCAATAAATAGCTGTGACTGCATTTGCCTGTGTTTGTTTATATTGTTCAGAGGCGGGTTTAGGGTAGGAGTGGGGTTCGGTGCTCAAATGAAAGTAAAAAAAAATATATATATGATAAATTTATATATGCATGCAAACCATTACATTAAGCCAAACAACTGAAAACAATGGAGGACCCCTCACGTTGAAAAGTGACTAAAAAGGGGTACCTTGAGCTACAGACAGCGACGCAAAATATATTTGCAATATATAACAACAAAAAGCAGTTATTTTTAATTGCAATATTTCACAATTTTAGAGAAATATTTACTGTATTTTCGATCACATAAATGCACACTTGTTGAGGATAATCATGGGGTAAAATTATACTGTAGCTGGAACACTCATTCTAACTGATGCACAAGAAAATGGAGGGAAATAATAAATTAGACACAAATCCCTTTATTGGCATGGTGAGGCTGATGAAAACTACACATAAAAAAAGAAGAAAATTCACAACAAAGATTGTACAATACGTACAACTACAAAGGCATTGGTTAGGACTCAGCAGAAGGCAACATGGATAGGAGACAAATAGAAGATAACAGCCAAACACAGTCCCCTTGACCCCCAGTACACACACACTCTATCAAATCCACACACAAAACCACACACAGCCTCATTTAGATAGATCTGCTTCTTCATGGAAACACCAAAAAAAAGTCCAAAGCCGTGGCAAATCCTTCAGTAGTTTTTACTATGGTAAAAAGTCTGCCACTCCAAATGCACCCCCTCAGGTGTTGTAACATATTGCTACAGCAATTTACAAAGCAGATTTGCAACAGACACGTTGCAATGATTAAAGCCACGCGTATCGAACGCGACATGACGTCATACCCAAGCTCTGTGCAGAAAACAATGCTCTCTCGATGCCTCTTTAAGTGCAGAAACACGGTCATTCTTTTAATGTGGGTTTCTCATTCAAAAACAGATCGGCACAACAATAAAATCGCTGTTTCATTTACAAAGAAAGGTCAGTGACAAGGGCCTGTAGTGTTCGGCCGATTTGAATTATTTACAGTTTCTTTCCCACAGCAAAGACAAAAAAAGCTCTCGCTTTGGGAAGAGACTCAAAGATGCAATTTTTGGCTTTTTAACCCTTTAAGTAATTGCTCGTATTTAATTTGTACTTCACTCTCTCTCTCTCTCTCGCACACAAACGCACACACATACTGTAAGCTGCTCTTTCCAGCGGCAGTCTATGTCGATCTGTGTCGAGGCACTGGAATGAACAGAGAACAGAGTCTGGGTAGTTTGTCATGTCTAAAACCATACAACAACATGAGCTAAAATACAGATTTGAAAAAATATTTATTGCTTTTTTATTTTTATTTTATTGATTTTTTTTATTCACATTTTCATATTCATTATTACTTTTTGTTATTTTGAGTTATTGAGAGTAATGACAAGATTAGCATCATTATATATATATATATATATATATATATATAATTATTTTTATTTTTACATCAAATACATCTTTTTTTCGTTTTAAAAAATCCAGGAAAGAAAAAACTGTAAACTTTAGTTTGGCATTCACATAATCAAAAGTGTGGAGCAAAGACACAGATTTTCTGTGGTACAACAAAATACCTGCAAAATCATTTTATTGCTTCATGTAATAAAAAAAGAGATGAAAAAGGGGGATGAAAGTGTGTCAGAGCTAGAAAAACCAATGAGTTTGGAGCAGCAAAGTTCATCAGGAGCCTAAAATGTGATCGTACAATATGTTTTTGTTCTAACTCCGAAGGCATATATAAAAACCATATTTCTTAGAACTTTTAAATTTACATCCTTTCCAGTGATTGTTGAATAACAAATAATATAAATAGCAAAATTTGTAAGGCGCATCACGTGAGATGGCTGCCATAAATATTTTGATTCGAATACTGAGATAAATACATAAATAAGCATGAGTAATTCTGTGTTAGAAGAGTAATCATCTCTCTGTGAAAGTGTATTATCAAACAGGAACAATAACAATGATTCGTGTGCACAGAGAAATTAAATAAAAGCTCTCGATTCCTTCAAGACGTAAAGGATAAAAAAATATTTTGGGGTTTTTCTTTTTTATACACAATAGTGAACATAAACTCTATCTTACACGCTGCACGTATATACTGAAAAAACTTGTTAAACTTCCAAATCGGATGAAACTGGAGCTTTAAAATGAAATGAAGACAAAGAAAAACACGGTTGCATGCTCCCCCAAAAAAAGAGCGATAAAACTCCATACATATTTTTACAATCAAATCACGTCATCTAAACGCCATGTAGGTTATACATCATCGTAATGACTACAGATCAACATTCTCGATTAAGAAAATTTCATCTTAAAAAGGCTGCATTTTACAGTGCATAGCTGTAACAAACAAAGGACGCTGATATGCACATCAAATAAAAATATTCATTTTGTAAATAGGCGACTACATTTCCCACCCCCCCCTCGGTAAATGTAGACGATGTTACCTTGAACATCCGAGAGATTTTCCCCAAACCCTTCTCAGCAGTGTAACACCACGTCCGAACACCAGATTAAAAAAGGAACCGAAAAAGCCCACAAAAATAAACTCCAAACAATAAAAACAGACCGAACGAGCTGCACTCTTCACCTCTCAAAAGTGCCGAGGGTGATGCGGCGCGTGGAGCCGACTCTGACCAAGATTCGTGTCTCTTCCAGAGCCTTCCACGCGGATCTGTGTAGTCCACTAAAGTAGTGCTGGCTACTTCACTGGCTATTCCCACAGGTCAAGTCTCTCCCAGCGTTGCAGCAGCTAGGTTCATGTAAACTTTGCTTGCAGATATACTTAGATATCCCTTTATATACGAAGAGCTTTTTCGTCCACATATACTCTTTCCACTTCGATAAAGTGTAAAACGTCTTGTAGTCTTGTATTCAAAAGAAGAGAAACAACAGTGAGGTATTGCGAATCCCTCTCTTTGCAGCCAGCCGGTGCAGCGGTGCAGCTCATTACCTTCTCAGGCTATACTGGGCCTCTCGCAACAAGCTGTCAAAATCCATGGAGTCGTACTTGCTTTTAGTGGAGGCTGGATCAAAGTCGTCAGAATGGGAATCTGGAGGAAGAAAATGGCACGTTTGAACATCTGTGGAAATCAGGGACGCTGGCCTCATTTGAAAAAGGCGCTTTTGTGTGTTACTTGCTTTGCAAGAGCTGCTTCAAATAGAAGTCTATTTCTGCCACATTCATAAATAAAACAAACGCTTTGGTAAATCAATGATGAGATCAAAAGTGAGATCATTTTGGCTCGTGTCATAATGACGACTCTTAACGTCACAGTTAATGTCAGGAATTATCTCATAATTGTGCTTTTTAGAAACCTTTTTAGGATTAATGGCAGTTTTTTTCTCAATTTTGACTCGGAACTGCAATTTATTATCTTTCAGTATGTCACAATCTTGACTTATAGCACAATTGACATTTTCATTTTACACTTTATGTCTCAGAATTTACTTGCCAAATTCTGATTTTTAATTATTATTTAGTATCTCATAATCTCAAATCGTCTCATAATCCTGACATGTTGTCCATTTAAACATTATTTTCTTTTTATAAATACATTTTTTATCAGTTATGCATTTTGTCAATTTTAATATCTCAATCTCGATTTATCTCATAGTTATGTAGTGTAGACATTTTATTTGTGTACATATCGACTTTCTATCTCATTATTTGTCAGAATCTTGACTTTTTATCTCATAATTGACATTGTCACTTATGATACACAATATTATTTCATAATTTTGACTCAAAATACTCAAAGGATTTGATTTACACATTTTGAATTTGATGATGATGTGTACATCAATGACAAGATTTGGTAAATCACGGATCTTTAAAAACATTTTAAAAAATTGTGCAAAACCAACAAGACCACAAAGAGAAAGTCTCTAAAAAGCTGGCACATGTGTTCCAAACCAGATTTCTGATTTTGTGGGTCAGTATTATACAATATTATATTGTATACACTAAAATACACAGGATGTTTGTTTAAAACTCAAGAAATCGTTCTTCTAGGCCTCTGTCTCAACCTCTGGTGTAAATTTCTTCTCCAATGTCTTGAAGCACCTAGTTTAATGATTAAACAGTCAGAAACAACTTCCCAAAGATGAGAATCCAGCGACCATCAGACATACAGTTTGATTCGCACGCAGGATAACAAATACTGCTGTCTTATCTCTAGTTGCAGACAGCCTCACAAATGGTGCCCCACATGCACACCGGCACAGTCGGAGCGCGTGAGAAATGGGAATGACCGTGGCATGCAAGAGATGCCAGTCGTGATCTAATACTATGGCTAAGGGGAGAACGGTGTCATGCCGTGCACCTTGAAAGATGAAAAATGCCCCTGCGCTCTACTTAGAACTAATGGACGGTGTCTCCGAAAACAAGGAGGAAGAGGAAGGCAGAAGATTGAGAGGAAGGATCTGAGGCCGCATTACTTTAGTCACTTGCCTCTTTTTCCCGCCATACCCTTTTCATCTGAACCTGTCGCTGAGCTTCAGCCTACACTCACCGTAAAACCCAGCTTCTAGTGAAAGGCCTCAAGAAAATGAAGGTCAAGTCATCCATCTGCCCCGAGGTGGGGGTAGATTCCCAAATACAATGGCTTTGCTATATGGCCCTGAACCAAAGCTTCACCTTTGGAGAGCGTATTATGTCCACAATCTGAATACCTTTGGCCTTAGTCTGAGCCTTTGAAATACACAATAATGTCCTCATCATTTGAGCAAAAGTGCTCTTGTTCCTTTCCATTGACCTGCAGCACCATCAATGGCATTGAGACGGATCATCCCACCGTCCCGACCATTACATGTCCCTGACCTCACATTTTGCACGAGCGGAACATTGACTAAATATTAAAGTGCGCGCCATTTCCCAGCATCCCCATTTTCATGCATCCCCATGCTAAAGGTGCTGCCCTCAGGATTTAATTCCTTAGCTTCCTATCTCGTCCCTTCCCCCAAAAGACACTTTTCCCCTTTGGGTGGAGATGATGATTGCCTATTACTGCCACAATCCTATCACAGGCATCATGGGTAGAAAAAAGCCCCATAACATTTCACAGAGGAATTTGTCACTCAAAGATACATCCATCTGATCTAGATTGTCACCTTGGTAATCCTGGACAGAGGGCTTGGTGCATATGAAAAGAAAGCATGGGTGTCTAAAAGCCTTTGGGGGAAGAGGTTGATGGGATGAGCGTGAAAGAAAGAAATGCATCAAGATGGGACTGAAACAAACAGTGCTATTTTAGTATTTTTTTTGTATCATTCATATTTTTTAGTTATTCACATTTGTAAAAGTCAGTTAATTTTAAGTTTAGCAGTTTTTATGTGCTTGTGTTGCTTTGTAGATTTTTTCCCCCTCCATGAGCTTAATTTATAAATTTGGTAATTTTAGTACTTTATCTAAAACTCACTTAGTTGCCAAGGCAACATACACTTTTTTATTATATATGCATGTATGTGTGTGTTGCAATGAACCAAAACCTAAAATATATATATATGTATTTCAGGTAATACAATAGTTTTAGCTCTATTTAACAATGACAACACTGGAGACAACATTATATATACAGTATACACACACACACACACACACACACACACACACACTTTTATTGCTTTTGTTTTTCCATTTATATTTATATTTATATTAAAATTTGTCTTTAGATAGATAGACAGATAGCTAGATATGCTTATTTGTTTGTTGGATATTGCTGCTTAGCTTTATCTTTATTTCAGTTGGTAATTTTAGTACTTCATCTTAAACTTGTGTTATTCCCAGGCAATATATTATTTATTTATTTATCAAAAGAGGAGAAAAAAACGTGTACAATAAAATTCCAAGAATATCTATGTTAGTCCAAAGCTGCTGTTCAAGTCGAATTGCTTAGAATAGGACAGAACATGGACTTTACTGGGGCGGATGGAGATGAAGCTGTTTATGAATCAGTCACAGCTGACACAGCTCATCCTCTCATTTCTCTTTTTTGTCTATCTCTTTCTGCAGGCTGCTCACTCCTCAGTGTCATGGCGAGGTCTTGATGCTATTCGGTATCCCAACAGCAAGCAGAAGGAAGCCCGTTTTAGAAGAGAAACGTGACCTTGCTCTCCTCCCCATCCTTACTGTTTTCACAGCTCACATAAACCATCCAGAGCACCAATGCACGTACACGGGTGAAGCAGAAGTATTATATAGAGAATTCCCACAATGCATCATAACTTCATCTAATATCCTAGTTTATCATGCTTTAGTTTTTCATTCTGTATTAAGGTGTTGGTTTTTATCTGTTGTGTAGAAACGCGGCCAGCCTGGGTACTTACCTAAGTCTGTATAATTCGATTTACTGTACTGCTTTTGTCCACCAAGGCAGAGCTCAAAGTGAGGCTCATTCAACCTGCGCAAGGTGTGTCCATTCTCAAGGGCAGCGAGCGCATCACAAGTGTAGCGGTAGGTGATGAAGCCAAAGTTATCCCTGGCATGACAAAAAAAAAATAATAATAAGATTTAATTAATGAATTAAGTGTTATTTGAAGAGAGTATAGAAAAAAATGTCATTTAAACATTTAAAATATATACATGCAAAAGTGGAATCCGTAAGAGCCAGATTTAGTAAACAGGGAAAAAAATAGTTTGATATTGCAGTCCCATAAAAGCACCGATCTACTGACAATCTGCAAATTTACTCTCTGATGTTTATGTTGTGGCCAAAAATAATATTTAGTTCTTTCTTTTTTATTTCTCATGCATGCACTCTAATTTAGTTCTTTATTATTTCTCTCTCTTTTTTACATTTTGTATATTTAAATATGTATTTTTAGGATACATTTATCACCCTCCAACTTAAACTGTTAGAGATCTTGTTTAAAAAAGATACTTGTTGCCAGATTTTTGCTGAAGGACCATTACATTCTTTCTAATCATATCTATGATTTTCTTTTTTTCACGCAGCAATTGCTAGAAATGTCATATTATTCTGATGAACAATCCAATTAAACATTTTTTTTTTTTAAATACAATTTTTCGGTGAAAAGTGACCAAAGAACACAGATGCTGTCAGTTCATTTCAATGATGAACAACGCAATCTACCAAGAGTACCACAGATTAGCCTAAAGTCAAAGTCAAAAGAGCTGATGACAAAATGGGTTAAAACATGATTTATGGGGCATTAAATAAAAGTGCAATTAGCAGTAAAACGACTAATGCAAACCTTAGCAAATCACCAAAGACACACACACACACAAAAATTGCAGCTGAAATGGAAACTCAGAAATGGTAACCGGATCCAAGCTGTTTTAGTGTGCATCTTTAGTAAATCCGAACAGTAGTTTTTCAATGCTGTTGGTAAATGTGGCCCTAAATATGTGACTTCTCACATTCAGCTGTAGCATAATTCTATTTGTATTCTAAAACGCACTTGCATGTGCGATGAGAAGCAGTGAAGTCTGCTTTACTAATCACTGTCCAATAGCCACAAATACATCATTAACTAGATTCAAACGATTCCTTTTATGCTGAAAGAAAATATTGACCAGATATTTAATCATTTCATACACACACACACACACACACACACACACACAATCCAGAAAAACACACAGACCCACGGTCTTACCCGTCATGTCTCAAGTTGACTGTGCACTCCTCAATCTCTCCGAAGACTTCAAAGCGGCGTTTGAGCTCTGTGCGTGTGCTGTTGGCGCGAAGGCGTCCCACATACACCACTCGCCTCTCCTCCTGGTCATAAAGGAAACGAGAGAGAAGAGATTAGTCTAACATAGTGCTTCTGCGGTTCTTTTTTCTCTCTTCCCCTTCTCCTTGACTTCTCTCAACCTCACCCCATGACTGTAATTAACATCCACCACTGTGGGAAAGCCAAGAACAGTCTGGAGGAAATGGCTGAAGGACTCTCCTTTATCTTTTTCATTCTGTTTTGTGTGTGTGTGGACAAGAAGAAACTAAACTGAAAAAGTCTCACTTTCCCTTAAATGTGGACTATACATAGGATTGTGCAAACAGGACGAGGGAATCGTATCATAGAGCTAGGATACAATATAACTTTGGTCTCTGTTGATTTTTTTTTTTTTTTATTAGCTAAAAATAGTTTGGAGCTTTATAAATGCTGCAGACATTTCTTATACAGTATGTGCAGAACTATTTATATTTGCAGGTTGGTGACTTTCATCAATCTTTTACCGTCTACTGGGTTTACAACTAGAGCTGGGTGATAGAGCTAAAAATCATCCCAATATTTTTTCAGTCTTTTGACACATATTCAATAACTTTTCAAAAAAAATTCAATCTTGATTTTTGTTTTCGTTATGAATTGGTTTAAAGGGTACATTTCCAACCAAACAGCAACACTGTCAAGCAGAATCAATCAAATCAATCAATTAATAATAGTAAAAAAAAAAAAAGAAAGATTGATAATGCATTCCATATATCATTATGGTTTGTACTATCCATAGGTGAACAAAATTAAATCTAATTCTTTAATTTTAAATATAAATAAACATTTGAAATGATTTCAAATATCTCAAATACATTTTTTTAATAATCAACATTTTTGAAAGATGACAAATCATACAATCAGATTTCTGACTATAGTGCATTACAAAGGATAGCAATAATACTTAATAGTGACAATTTGTCCATAAATTGTCCATATAATAATTAAGTAAAGTTCACATGTCTAAATGTAGGGTGTTAAAGCAGAAATCAATTGATATTCACTCACAGGTGTGCTTTTATCATCAATTTTAGCCATAGGCTTATATCACTTTGTTCTATTATTCAACGAAGCACAAGAGAGAACACATAGATTGAGAAGATGTAAAGACCCCACCAGGCTGAATACATAAAATGGAGGTATTTAATTCAGCTTGCTAATCTTGAGACAAAACACAAGCCTCGGGCCTTATTACGTGGCATTATTTATTCATATGCTCATGTACCTGCCATTATGTGTGACAAAATATACTTATGATCCTCAACAATAACCAGAGGTCTCTTGTAAGTCATACATAAAATGATGATACAAATCTATTGGCCCCTTATAAGAGTCATAATTCACCGGTGTACATGATGTCACCGTGTCACAGCAACAACAAAAACAAAAACCGACAAATTAGCCTGGGAGGGCTGTTTCGTTTTTGCATTTCCTCTGAAGCTCCCCTCGCACCTCCATCATGTACAATAGGAGACAAAAGTGTTTGCTGAATTGGTGGTTTTGTTGCTGACAGCTGATAAATGCGGTGAGGTTTTAAAGATGACACCCTGAGACTAGCGCTTCATATGAAGCTCTCACATCCTTTGCCCCCCCAAAACCTCTTCTGACAGCTCAGTCGCCGCCGCTAGTAATTGTCTCGCTGCCGCAGAACACGGAGAAAAGAGGAAAACCGAAAAAAAAAAAACGAAAAAAAAAAGAAACGTACGCCGGGGCCGAGTCATGCGTGCATTATTTGACGTGTGCATTTATCAGTGAACTGAGTTGGAAAGCCGTCTCATTTCACAGTCTGGTCAGGCACAGCGAGAGAGAACAAAACTGATATTCCATCTCAGAGAACTGCATTTCAAATATGTAAGTGTTCCAAATTAAACTGCTCGTTTTGAGTTCAAGCATTAACATACCTTTGATTTGGGAGGGGGGTCTTATTTCAACTTTTCCCTTGTCTGGTCGAAAGCATTTAGCCAATGGTGTGATTAATAGAATCCGGCACCGTTCAAATATGCCACAGAGATGTTAAAAATACACAACTGGGAGATAAAGAGGAAACGCGTGTAGCCTGAATGATTCAGAGTGCCGTCTTTGCATGAGTTCACTTTTTGAGCAAGAGAGTAAGAGAAAGAGAGAGAGCGCACTGGGATGGCTGTGTGCTTCGAGCTTTCTGTAGGCAAACACAGAGATGGAGGCAGAGGAAGCCTGAGAGAAGGATAACGTCTGTGCTAATCTACGATTCCTGCCAGCAGGAGAGAGACCACAACTGAAAAACACCTCCAAGCGTAATAGGGTTTTCTTCAACTATGGGCATGTTTGGCCCTGTGGACTTTTAGAAAATCAACAGCTTTAAAACAAACTCGCACTAGTTTGTTTAAATTGTCTACAAATAATGCTCAAAAGTGGACAGACTTCAAAAAAAAAAAAAATCCATTTTATTGGAAACATTTTCTACACAGTGTCTTTTACTTTCTTATGATTAACATAATTCTGGCATGATTTTTGGATAATTTGCTACAATTAGATCTTGGAAAAGCACAAAATACTTTGTATTAGTTATTATTTAACTGCTGTTCATATTACCATGTTTTAATTAAAAAATTTAATTTAACTAATTTAATTTAAATTTAAATTAACAATTGGCAACACACAATATTCTCCAGTAATTAGTTGCTTATTAGCATGCAAGTTACTAACATATTTGTTTGTAGTACTTAATGCCTTACATTATCCTAAATACCTTAAAGGGATAGCTCACCCAAAAATGATCCCATTTACTCACCCTCAAGTTGTCCCATACCTCTATAAATCTTCTGTTGAGCACAAATGAAGATATTCTGCTAGTAACCAAACAGATAATTAAAGGGATAGTTCACCCAAAAATGAAAATTTGATGTTTATTTGCTTACCCCCAGGGCATCCAAGATGTAGGTGA
>JAUMHQ010000059.1:26831226-26879345 GCA_032361165.1 Enteromius paludinosus
ACAGTGTAATTCGGCTATACATCCGCGCTAAAGGTGAAAGTCACCATAGCTTGAAGTATAGACTCCAACCCAACTTTAGTAGATTAACGGCGATAATTTTTTTTATCGCGCGATAAGAGTCTAACACAGCGCGTTAACGCCGATAACGGCCCACCACTAATATATATAGTAAATAAATTGAGCTTTGGCTCAATTTCACAAATGGACCCTTCTCATAAATAGCAGAATTAACATAGGAAATTACCTTAATCAAATTGACAGACTGTCTGAAAAAAAAAAAAGGATCCAGATAATATCGGCAAAACCAAATTGCATGGCAAAACTAATTAAAACAATAATAAAACAATTTATCTCTGATGTATTGAAGCAGCAAGCTGCCCAGTCAAAAAGCATTAGTCTCAGTGACGGACCATGTAAAATTCTGACCATGTTCCATCAGTTTACCTAGAACTTTTCGCTTCAGACTAAACTTTCAGAGTAGACTTGTAGGATACTTTGTTAAAATAAATGTTATCTTTACTAGTGAATGATAACATAACTATTAAAAAAAACAACAACTATATTTTAGATTAACAACCAAACAAATGGAGGAAAGGGGGATCCTTTGCACCATTCATCTGTCATAGGTACAATTCTCATTTTCTTTTTTTGGTTATGAGCAAAAACAAAATTGTGTTTGTTTACCTGGGGTTCCACAGATCTCCACACTCAATGTGCGTTCAATGGTTTTGTTCTCAAACGGAGATCCCTTGTGGTCACTGTAACACAATAGAGAAAAAAAAAAGTGAGAATGGATGGAGTTCTGAAAGTGTTTGGGTGAGCTTACAAATGGAAATGAAATTAACAAAATGCCTCATCATTGTTGTTGTTGTTTTTTTTAGTTCAGATTTTGTCTGCTCTACAAAAGTTGTGTAAAAACTCTCTCACTTACTTTGGAGACTCTGGGGTCAAAGGAAGTGGCAAGATGGTTGGTTTGGCTGCAGAACACAAAGGAGCATGGGTAATTAATTTACTAGTTCACACTGTACCCAAGATATTTCAGGTCCACATCTACAACTGATATCTTAGACTTGATCAGTTACAGCAATGATGTTGCAAATCCAACCCTGCACTGAAAGGCCAGAAGACTCTCCAGGCAGACAGAAATTTTGGGAAAAACCAATAGTTGGACTAACTTGACCCCATAGTTTTTGTTTTTATCTGACTGCATACTTTGTGAGGCAGGATGAAGTGATGGCATGTGTTCAGTTTCCCAGCCCATCATACAAGATCCACCATATTCCAACAGTCAGAATGAGTAGAAAACGTAAAAAAAACAAACAAAAAAAAACAGACTATGACATGAAAAAGTACGGCACGAATGTTTAATACTTCTACTAAAATTAACTCTAACAAGAAGATGTTTTGCATGCATTTGAAACCAAAGCAGAGGAAGAAAGAAGAGTCAAGGAAGCGTGTGCAGTTGCCTGAGGCTGCGACCATCTCCTACTGCAGCTAGGGAGTATCTCTCAGTTAGACAGCTATATTATGGCAGCCTGAGAAAGAAGCTTTTCAGAACAGATCTGAGTTTGAAATTGGGCGACGTGATAGTTCAAAGTGTTGCAGGCATTCCTCGTCTTTCATTTATAATTAATCTACAGACAAAGGTTTGTGCCAATTCAGAGGTTTACGCTTTGGAGCCACATCAGTTTTTTCTTCCAAGTAAATGTTAGGTTTGGGTTAGCGTTGTGGTTAGTGTGTGGTCAAACTGGGAAGCAGTTAAAAGGAGAAGAGGCAAAGGAGAGAGGGCAGGGATGCAGCAATGATTACCTAACATTGGTGGGACTTGGTCATCGAGGTGCCTGCGGAGTGCCTGTTTTTGTGAGTCGGAGGGCGTGAGCTCTGGAACTAAAGAGTCTGGGAACAATGGGCTTGGCAGGCCCTGTGAGAATGACATGGGGATGCCTATGACATCATCAAAAACATCCTCCCTGCCTTGGCCCACCAGATCATGCAAGCTGTCTCCTGTCACCTGTTCTGGCGTGCTCAACCAGCTCTCTAGGTTTAATTTAATCTCTGCCGAACACTCATGATTGCTCTGGTCAGCCACACTAAATGCCTGCTTGTGTAAGCTAGTTGCCTTTCTAGGATGTTCTAGACTAGCTCGCTTTAAGTGACCGTGGCTCTCTTGGACTCTAGAAGTCGCATCTGGTAGGTCTCGTCTTTTATTCTGGGGCAACTGCAGGTGAGCCCTGTAACGGGCCGGCCTGGGCCTGGAGGTGAGCAGCTGACTGAGCATGGGGTGCTCTAGCTCTTGCCTCCTTTTCCTAATGGTCACCGTGACGTGCCTATTAGCACGGCCAGCCTCAGCCAAGCCGCCCGCCTCAAGGCAATGACCACAGCTGCCTGCATGACCCGTCTCTCTAGGCGGGAGAGAGTAAGAGTGCATGTACCTAATAAAGCGGGCAGCGGCCAAGCTGCCTGGGTCAACAGCTGGCTGTAGGCCTGGTGGCCTCCCCTCTTCGCCGGAGCAGGCATGGCCACAGCCACCTCCATGGGACAGCGCAACGGGCGCGGAGTGCCCCCCTTGGGTACACCGCCGCCACTTCCCCGCCCCCTCACCAGCCACACTACACGTGCCGGCTGCCTGGCTCTCACCTCGCTGGGCCTGCACTGCCAGCTGCTGCTGCTGCTGCTGTGATGATGGGGAGGCAGAGGACGTCTTCTTTTTGGAGGCGGTGGAAGAGGAGCAGGACGACAGGGAGGAGAAAGAGGAGGTGGACGAGGATGATGGAGAGGAAGAAGATGAGCAGGAGGATGTGCAAGCCCCACCCCTGTCCTTGCCGCAACCTGTCCAGGTGCTCTTGGCTTCCCTGGCTTTGGTCCGGAAGGCCTCGTCGCTAGAGGTGAGGTACTTGAGCAGCTCAGTGCAAGGGCGTCTCACGGACCGGTTGGGACAGGACCCTCGTAGTTTGCTGTTCCAGGGGTTTTCTGTCTAAAGAACAGAAATCAGAGAGAGAGAGAGGGCAGAATGAGCATGGGAAGCAACATAGGGGGATTAGAAAGGGGGGTTAGCGCAGAGGTGGCTTAGTCTCCCAAAAGGCAATGTGAGTGTACTTTGCCCATCATCTTAATTACGAGGTCTTGGGACGGCTCCAGAAAGACCTGCACGCAGGCAGCGGGAGGAGACAGCGGTGTCCTCTGGGACCCTGCCATGTGCAGAGCTCCAGAAACAGAGGAGTCAAAGTCATTATGGAAAATTAACTCCTCAAAGAGAGCTTGCGCATGTGCACAAGTGTGTGGAGGGAAGAGAAATTACGCATCATGTTCACCTCAAATAACTACTAATTCTTCTTCTAGTTTACAACATGACTGGGCCTGTGGTAATAAATCACTGTTTTTGTGACAACAAGACCAACAACGCTAATTCTATCAAGACATCTTAGTTTTCTTTTTCATGGAAATGAGATGGTGTCATTCAGAAGTCCTGAACGTCATCAAGGGTAACGTAGCTTCAGATGAGACACCTTCATCACACACACAACTCAATCAAGCGTTAGCTCCCTGGAGGGAGCAGACTATTTGTATAATTTCACAGAAAGGAAAAATTACATGGAACTAGCAGATGAGCTCACACACCAGCCCTTTGATGCAAGAAGTGCAGCGAGCAGCTACCTTGGCAACAGCAGGTGTTGGTCTGATCCGTTGGTTGCTGGCTGCATGGTTCTGTGCCTTGCCACCTGGGTATTGATTATAGCTGAGCTGGGAGTTAGCAGGCGCCAAGAGGAGCTTCTTTAGCTACAAACAGAGCAGAGAAACAGATCATGAGGATTACATCTATGAATTTTAAAACAAAATGCAAAGATATTGCAATACTTATGCACTCCCGTTGCATTTATGCATTTGGCAGATGTTATATTCAAAGCGGCGTACTCTTTTTCCAAGGTACACAGCTTATCAGTTTATGCATTTCTTGACCTTGGCATTGTTAGAACACTCTGTTGTTTCTAGTAAGCTAATTTTTGCATGCATTGTTTTTTAAAGAATTCTCTCTTAAAGCAAGTTGACAAACATATATTGAGGACAGCAAAAAAAATATTAAATAAACAAATACATATGCGATATTTGACTGAGATGCAACATTAAACTTATATTATTTAATTTTGCAGGCTATGAATCTGACACATTGAAGTAACGCTGTGCTAACAATGTCAAGCAGAGTGGGTGCAATGATTTTTCTGGGGTGCTCAGATTGTAAAAAACAATGAACATGAATCCTTTGCTGTTTATACTATTGAGAAAATGCAGATTAAAATAGTCACATATTTTTCATTTCTTCAGCTTTTTTGCAGTAATGTACAATTCAATTAACACCTCAGGAACCCTGATCTACTTTGATTTGCTGTTTCAGCACCACCGTGGCTATGTTCTCTGTACAGGAGACTGCTGTCTGGCGAGTCTGTACCCATTTTTGGTGACAGGCCTGCAGCATCTCCTTATCTGGTGCTAGTGATGACCAGAGAGAGGGAGCGCAGTGAAACACAGTGGGGCCGAGAAAGAGCAAGGGAAGAAAACAGAATAAGAGGGCCATGCTTCATGGCGAAATAGGATTGGGCACAAGGGAGGGTCTCTTACCAAGGAAGGCTCCTCTGGCTCTGGGGTGCGTGGCGAGCCGTCTGGGGTGGAAGGACAGCTCTGATCACTGGCATTGGTCACGTCCCCATCTGCCAGGGCCTCGAACGAAGGCAACCCGTCTTCGTCCACTGGGATACTATCCAGGGTTTCTGTGAGCACTGCCAGCAAGTTGGCCTCATTTTCCTCATCTATCTTCTTAAGGGGACAAAAAGAAAAGGGAGAAGGAGAAAGAACAGTGGAAGAAAATAGGACATTTTAGTTTGGAGCAGTGGCGGATTTTGTCTGTTTTCAGGCTGGGTGGAGCAGCTCTCCATAATCGCTAATAGAGGATGGATTTTTTATTTTTTTTGCTTCATACATTTTTTATTTATTTTTTTTACTACAAAATCTCTTTCAACTACAAATTGTCTAAGCCACATGAGTCAGCACTGTCAGTCATACATTAAACATGCGGCTTACTGGACCAAAATAATATCTCCCCTAAGAAACCCATTAACTGAGCTGACACACAGCAACTACCCTGGGAAGTAGCGAGAGAAAGGTAAGAAACAAACCGAAGGAAGTTAAGTTCCTCCAATCCCTAACTCAAATGGCTCATCAACCAAATTCAAGCTGGCAATCCATAGATAAGGAGCCTTATTGTGACTTGAAATAGATGCAATTTCTTTGAGCATATGAAGTGTGATTACAGAATCAAATGCTAAACTCTTTGATGTTCCCGTCTCCGTCTCCTTCGCAGATGGTAACGCAGGAGGGGCAGTATCCATGGAGCGGTGGCTGTGGAAAAGTCGCAGGCACTGGAAGTTCCAGCACCAAAACCCACGGGACTTAGCAATTGCAGGAGATAAACACCAAAATTGCTGGGGGACATGGCGTATGCAGGCCAACAAGAACAAATCCTTTTATGCACACCACAGGATTAGTATCGCTTGCTGATAGCATTCGGGCATGATGGTGGTGGCTGCAGGGGGACTGTCCTCTTTAGATAGAAGTGTTGCGTTGCTTAGCCTCCGGTCCCATGTGCAGCGATCACCCTGTTTGATCCTTTTTCTATTAATAGTTTCCCACGCTTACACACCAACGTGTTCATATGCTCACGGGAGCTGCTTTTGAGACATCAAAACAAGGCCATTTTACGTATCTCACTCCATTTAAGAGATTTCCGTACTGATAGCGCTAACGTTTGATTAGCCACTGACAGGGAGGAAAATGAGTTCATAATGCCCTCCTTGGGACATATTTCCTAAATCTGAGCTTGAATTGTTAACAGATAAAAGATAAGCAGGGGCACCTGAGTTGTGACGTAAAGTGGCTAGAAAGAAATCAGGGCCTGCTGTTTAATGGTTGGCTAATAATGTTCTTTCAGTGAGCTATGTCTTTGCTGTCTCCTCGCAATTTGTCTTCTGCAACTTCATAAAAACCCAGGCAGCTACTAAAACGGAGGGCAATAACAATAAGCATTTCATTTCAAGCTAATTATAATCCCGGTTATTTAGGATGACTTCCCATGGACGCTCATCGTTTGATTTACAGAGGAAAGTTTTATTCCTTTGGGGATTTAGCTTTTGGAAACAGCTTTCACAGTATCAGCATGCACCCAAATAAGGACTGGTACTTAATACAATTAAAGTGTGAACTCTTGGTCGGATTTTATCTAGCATGACAGAAGGTACTCCTGGGTTTATACCGCAATCAAAAGTTCTGCCAAAAAACGCACTCCTCTTACAACATCAGCTATCTCTCCGTATTCTATGAAACACGCCACTAACCTCTGTCCTCTATTCAGACACATGATTCAAAGTGTAACCAGCACTAGCAAAGTACATTCAACCCTGTACCAGCATGGCCAGATTTTCCAGGCAAACGTGTCTACAGCCATCGATTGCCTCTAAAGAGAAACGGTTTGAGTAAGAAGGGAAGAAAAATAGATAGGACCTTTCCCATTCCGCTTAATGGACCCCACCGAATTAAACAGATCTTAACAATCGTGGGCTAATTGTGGGATCACAATATATTAACCTGTTCTAATTCTAAAGGGTGCCATTCATGGCTGTTTTACCACAAATGCTTCAATTAGCCATAAAACACACTGGCAAGCGCTCGGCAGTCACACTCCATCTAGCTCCCCTCCCTCCCCCAGTACTTCAGAGGCACGCCAGCACTCACCAGTCATTCATTATCAGGTACGCTCTTTTGTTATCAGACAGGCTGTCTTTGAAATTGTCCTTGCTTTAACTCTTTTATTGAGTTCCACCTAAGCCATTGTATTCCTGAGATATAACTTATGCCACTGATAACAGGAAGCATGGTCCTTTCCTTTTACTCCAGCTTCAAGGCTGGAAAAAAATTGGTCCGATATCATCTGAGGATCTGAGCGAATACCCCACAGGTAACGAAAATGTAAAAAAAAAAAAAAGGAGTAAAATGTGTGGTTTGTATCTCGATCGTGTCTGTGGCCTTGCATCTCCACCGTGACGGAGGGGAGAAACTCTGCAGGTAATAAAACCTAGAAAGTCAATTACTCAGAGTGCGTTTTACAACCGAAGGCTTGCACCATCACAAGGAAGACATTAAATGACCTAGAATGTGTGGAAAAAGTCATTGTGGTCATTTTTCTTTCTCTTTTTGTTCTCTCTGAAACCAAATAGTACATAATATAGTTCTCAGATCTAAAATATATTTTCATTATTCAGTATTTGTCCAACAAAGTTTGTACATGGTCCAGAATTGAACTCAATTTTAGTTCTTATGAATTTGGAATTAATTTGGATGGAACACTGCAAAAACAAAAATAAAAACGTTTTAGTTTTTCTAACTAAAAAGAAGGATTAAGTGAGTTTTTGCTTGAAACAAGCAAAAGAATCTGCCAGTGGGGTAAACAAAATAATTTTTATTTTTATAATATTTTTTTTCTGTTTGATTTTTTCTGATTAGATAATTTTGCTGCGTCTAAGAAAAATCTCACTTGATTTTTTTTCTGAAAACAAGATAATCATTTTTACAGGTCAAGAAAAACCTTCTTGATTGAAGAAGTTTTTGCTATTTTGACTGGAAACAAGATAGAAAAGCATTGAACTTGACTAACTAAAAGTAGTTGGTTGCATGTTAGTTGGACAAAGCATTGCCTAAAAGGTTTCAAAAATGCCTCCATATGGAAAACCGAGAATGATAGGTGTCTTTTTTTGAGGGGGGTTGCTTCTCTTTGTTGTGTCATTAGTATCTAATTCCATAGCTAACAAATCCAAACAATATTCTGCACTAGTCTGTGCCTGGTCATTGCATTGTGGGTGGGAAGAGACATTTTTGACCAAAATCCAGAACTCCAATAAATCAATAAATAAAATAAAAACATATTGCAAGCCACACATGATTCTGTCCCTCACATTATCAAACACATTCCAATGTAAGCCTCCCTCAATAAGCCTAACCAGATTGTGTCACAGTATATGTACATGGCACAGCCGTCATATGTCATACTCAAAAATAGGATTCTGCCAGTGGAATCACCAGCACTATTTCAAACCTCATTTCCCCCGCAAATGATCCTGCACGCTGGGCACCGAGGCATGCCTGCTCCAGAGGCAATGATCACAGAGAGACGGAGTATGGCAAAGATTAACTTTTCATAACCCAAACCAACATTACCACCCCCCTGACTCTGTCTGGACCAGGAGCTTGAACAGGTAGCGATCAAACTCATTAGCAATAAGTTATTTTAGCATGTAAACAGTCAGAATAATGCACAGTGAAGAGGGAAATTAAATATAATATTGCTTAATTAATATGTACTTGAAAGTGCCCACAAACAGCCGCGAACAAACTCTTTCTACCTAGAAATAATAAGTCTCTTGCACAAAACGAAAGATAAAAAAGAAATAAATAAAAGGCTAGCAACAAACTGATATGATCTAAACGGATGCACTAATGAAAAAGAGAGGAAGAGGAGCTTGCATGCTGTTTTTTAGCTGTGGTGCAACAGATGGCCCACAGCTCTGTTTCTAATGCAATTAGAATAAACTTAGTTTTCAGTGCTCAGACATACTGATGCACTGCTTATTTTAGAAACTCGCCCAATAATGCTGACACTAGGGTGCTCGGATTCCTAAAGAGCTGGAGTCTAAATATTTTAATGCAGTGGAGAAAAGAAAAACACACATCGTAATTCCTTTCTGAAATGTGAACACAAACAGAGCTTTGCTTAAGTCTGAGGTGGCAAATCTGCAGAGGCAGGCAATAAACATATACAGGAGGGTGATCATGCTATGATGCGCTAGAAAACACAAGCAAGCAGGAAGGCTTGGATAAAAAAAGGAAAACTAGTCCTGTTTGGTTCCAATGCAGCAGTAACTGTCATACATGCAAACAAGAAAATGTTGACACATGTAGAGGGTATTTCATTGTGTAAAGTCACCCTTTTCTCTCATTAAAAGTGCTGTCATATCCCCATCTGACCTTATGGCTGCTGGCAGGCTTATGAATGGCACACAGGCAGGGCGGCCTGTCGTTTGTCACACTAATATCAGCATCACCGGCACTGCACCAAACACTAAGAGGAGCGACAACAAAGGAGAAAGACTAAACTACAGTACTGTCTATAATGTTGCACATGTTCACTGCACAAGGGTCAAATGGCCGAATACGACTGTGTGAAAGCAGAGGGCAAAAATGTGCTTACAGCCTGCATGGCCGCATGAGCGTGTGTTTCATTACGAACGCCTGCCTTCGCACGGGTATCCACGAGGAACGAGTGAGGTTACAGACTCCGATATCAAAAAAAATGTATGGTAATTGAAACCACCAAATGTGTGTGGAAATGCAGTCAATTTGATTCGGCTGCAAAAGGTCATGCTATTCAATTTACACTCAATGCTGAGTACAGTAGCCAGCAAAACACCTGAAAGCAAATGATCTTATCAGACCCCACTGCAACGCTCTCACCCCAGTGGATAAAAGCTATTTGCTGATTACTAACTAAATGCATTATCTTTACCTTGACTTCCATCTCCTGCAGGTGAGGGAAGATCTACCAGACCTTGACTTTGAGAGACGATTATTCCCATTGTGATTCAAATGCCCATTACACTTTTTTCTTCTCCTTTTTTAGCCTTTTCGTATATATGTATGTAAAGTCTGGAAACATGCTAGACATTTACATATATAACCAGAACTTGTGAAAAATACTAGAGGTATGTATAAATAATTTTTAAACATGTCTGTTGGTTATAAATCAAATGATATCATGCAAGTTTGTTCGGCAAGAAAACACTTTTTTTTACCTTGCTACTTCAAGCTTTCGAGCTAATTTCAGTTTTTATTCACAGTCTCTACACACACACTTTCAGAATAAGCTTAATTAATCAGTAAATGTATAAGGTGTGGTGACCCAATAATCTAAAAAAAGAAAGGTCAGGCATCACAGCTGCCAAAAGGTACTTGCCTGACTGTTACGTGTATCTATTGTCATAATAAGTAATCACAAATTATTGTAATGCAGATACACCAATAAACGGCACTGTGCTTATGCATGCATGGCCTAGCTTGGGTCACAAAATAAAACCAACCAAAACTAAAAGTAAATTTGATTTTGTCACACACCTCTTCACTTAAAAACTATCCGATAAAAAAAATAATTAATAAAAATCAGCACTGAACATCTTACAAGGACATATCACACGCAACATATGTTAACCTTTTTTTATGATAAATATCTTGGAGATGCTGCAGGATGAACTACAGATGAAAGGAGGAATGAGACTGTCTGCAACTGGAAAACGGATCCCCAATCAAACCTTTAGGAATATATGTTACATCATTTCATTTTACCTGGCAGACAGAGCTATTAAAAAGTGCTCATGCAAGTCTGAGCATGTATCAAATTTATCTCCTGCAGTGCTACCAAACGGCTCATTCCCCATTGCAAAAATGTAGCATTCTGTTTGTTAATTTACCCCCTCCGTAAAATTGTGCAGCATGACGCCACTAAGCTATGTCCGAAACACTCTGTACCCTGCAGTGCATAAGCCCTAAAAGAACCAGCGTTCCTGGAATTCAGTGATCCAAACTCCCCCGCCCTGCCATGCTGAAGTATTAAATAATCCAGGAATCGCCTGTACCGGGACTCACTTTCTCTCCCAGCATAGAGTTGAGCCAGACGCCTGGGGCTTATTGGCTTAGCTTTTCCGGCCAGGTTAGAAAGAGACGGGCCCTGAAAGGCTCTTAGAAGAGATTAACGTCCCAGACTAAAAATAGCCCACAATGGTTATCCCGCACTTACAACTGGTGACACGTTACAAAACGTGAATATTTTTGTACCTGAATGCGTGCGTTCGGATGCTGCAACACATCCGTGCAGTCAATGCAAAGATCATGAACATGCAGGCATGGTAAAAGGCCTTCGTTAAATCCTCAAGTACTGGTTGTACTGTCCATAAAGGATATTTATCACGACCCAGATGAAATTTGTCACCAGATCAGTGCGACTTCCAGCACAAGCCGTCTGAGCCAGACTCATAAAACATGATTTAAGGGGATGTCCACTATGTCCAAGGAAAACCCCAGGTGTAACTGTCCCTCAGACATGGAAAAACGGTCTCATGTGTGACACCACCTGTGGTGCTTCAGTCCTGGGTAGCGGCTGTCAGCTGACACTGAACTGGCAGAACATAGTGTGTCCCAAAGCAAAGGAAGCTAAACCTTGTTACAGCCATTTGAACAGTACCAGCATGCCACACAAATGGAGATATGTGTTAAGATCAAAGCTTAAGGTAATTCATACCGGTGGCTTGGAGGAATTAGATTAGATTTGTAAGCAGATATAAAGTCTCAGTAAAGAGTTATCTACAATGTAAAGGTAGCAGCCAGAATTCTTTGGCTGCAGTACTGCATCAGATAATATTTTTTGCTACTTGTTTATATGGTACTTCAGAGAATATCATGGCGTCTAGAAATGCATGTGAGCAGAGTTTTTGTAGTGTAAATGCTAATTTGTCCTCATATGCTGCAGACAACAGTAAAAGGCCTCCTACTTTGCTATCAATCATGCATTGAGCTAAAACAAGGTTCATTTCATACTTGACTAAAATAACTGAGCAAGTCAGTGGTGCGATATATTCAGAGAGAATGTTATCAACATACATTTGCAACATGCATGAGATGCAGCAAGTGATGTATGCAGTCGAATACAAACGGCCATAGGAAACACATTTTAGCTAGGGATGCAGAGAAGTTTCTGGAGCTGAATATATTTGGACAAAACTACCAAAAAATGTATTTGTGGAAATAGTTTTAGTCCAATTTTAAGACTTTGGATAACACATTATCCAACAAGATGTAAACATGTTTGTAGTATGTACTGTACACACTTGAAGCCAGAGTAGCAAAACCTAATCAGCGAAAACATTAGTTTCGTGATAAAAACTGCAATGTTTCAAAGATGATTGACAGATGTACAAATACGTTCCTGTACACTAGATTTATTTAACTCTGACTCATTGGTAGGTTTTTTTTGTTGCTGAAAAACATGATTACAGCTGGTTTTTCAGGACACCCTGAATAGTTAAATACCTCATCTGATCCCTGAAAAGACCCCCATCTGAATAATGAGCTACCAACATTAAATAGCCTTCCTGAGGTAAATGCAAAACTGACAGAATGCTTGTCAAAAACGTATGCATGAAATAAATGCTGAAACATGTGGCATTGGAGAAACATGCAGTAAGTCAATAAAGTCAGCCCCCCAAATCTGATCAAATATTTGGGGTTGCTGACATTTCAATGCATGGAATATTATATTAGCAACCAAGGTATTTTACATCAATAAATACCAATAACAGGCACACAGTGTAATTAAAAAGAAAAACTTGTTCCTTTTCTTTCTTTTGCACATACAGACTTCGCATTCCCTTGGTAACAAATCCCCCCCATTCTCTCTCCCCCGCAGGGGTGTGAGGGGTGTTAAATTGGTTCTGTGATGAGCATCAGGTGGCTAAGAATCAAGATCAGCTGAGGCTACAGGCCCCCGAAGAAAGATCTCACATGCAACTACCACTTTAGACAGCAAGGGATAGGAAAACAAGAATGAACAACAACAACAACATAAAATGGCTTTGTGGACAGAGAAAAATGACAGAAGCATGGAAATGAATACAGGACAGGGAACCAGAGCCTGAGAAAGAAGCAGAATGCAAGAATACGCAAGCAAGCCGAGCATCAAGCTTTATGTTAACTTGTGCTACACCAAACATGCCCTGCGGGGACTATTTTCCAGCTGCAAGTGATGTTACCCTCCCTCTTCTTTCCCTCCTTTTCGTGCTCCCTTGCTTTTTCCCCCTCCCTTCACTGCAAAGTGAATATATTTGCTTATGCCCGCTGGATTTCAGACTCTCTCTACGGTTGTTTGACAAGCTTCGCTGCCAAAACTTCAGAGGCTCCTTATTGATGACAGGGCTCTGTCACATTTCCAGACTATTGCAACTAAGAAATCACCCTGGTACGGCTGCGAAATTGCCCAACTCTTTTTGATGCACTATATATGAGAATCCGACTTCAAGTGTGTGACGAAACAACCCTAACCAATTACCTGCACTGACCAATGGTGGCAGCAATGCCACTACTCTCACGGGCCAGAAAAACACCACCGATTTGTTACCTAGGTGTCCGTACCTGTTCCTGGAGGGCCATCATCCTGCAGCACTCAGCTCCAACCCTAATTAAACACACCATAACTAGCTAATCAAGGTCGTCAGGATTACTGTAACCCTCCAGGCAGATGTGTTGGAGGAGGTTGGAGCTAAACTCTGCAGGAAGGAGGTCCTCTGGGAGCAGGACGGAGCCGTGACATACAGCTAAATATACCTGCAGCTCATGCAACATGAGAGATATACAACCAAGGAAATTCACTTAAGCATTCAAATTCACTCTGAAGCAACAGAAAAGCTAATTAATTTAATTGTCACATGACTAAATGTCATACAAAAAAGGGGCACAATTAGTGGTGTTATTCTTAGCTCATACTAAAACTACTAAATGTTCATTGTTATTATGAACTAATTCTAAAAGTAGTACATTCAATATTTGGAATAAGTAAAGTACTTGCAGATAATGCAAAATAAGAGACAAAGCATTTAAAATCCCTCTGAAGTAACATCAATTTATTTTGTTTGTTCAGGTGAACAATGAACATAAACAAATTATAAAATGGTACTTGTTATCAAACGACTTGTTTTATATCAATCATGAAAACTGGCTGGTAGCATGAAGTCTTAATGTTTAAAGAATCGGCCAACAAATCTTAAAACAACTTAAACAAATATGAGAAATATTGCCTCGGCAGCAAATCTAAATGAATAGGTTTAGGGTCTAAAACTACTAAAACTGAAATAAAAAAATTCTTTAGTAAAAAAAAACAAAATAGCATATACTCTAATTCAAAATATTAATGAGACTATAACAGTGATAAGTGACAAAAGATGACAGCAGCAGCAGCTTTAGTGATTCTTTTGATGCCTGACAACATTCAAACCGCCTGTTCTTCGAGAGGCACGGCCAGGAGACAAGTCAAAATGCCAAGCGTGTATGTGTGCGTGTGCGTATGCTCTCAAGTGCGCATGCGTGTAAGTGTTCACTTGAGGAAATCACATTATACAGCACAAAATGATAATATGCTTGGCCCAGCTGAACTTGTGCAGCTAAACTGATGGTGTGTTTTCAAATGTCAGCATAAATTTGCAAATTAAAAATGCGAAGCCATCAGCAGTCACCGTTAACACCATGTGCGCGTGTCTCGGCGTAGATGTGCTGCTGAGCTTTTTCCTGTCTTCTGAGAGACGTGGGCCTACAGTAGATTTGGACTATTTCTGGGTTTCTGTTTGTAGGTTTACTAATTACTAAACGAGCAAGAAACAAATAGGGCCTGCTTACATGGATGTGTTTATGTGCAAGTGTGAATGTGTGTACTTGGGTGTGCATCGGATTTATTTCAGCAATTAATCTCGCTTTCACACTTGGACATCCGAGCCTCTAAACACACACACACACACACCTACAAATACACACTTTGGCTCATCTCCAATAGCTAGGTCAGAGTCTGGTCAAAGTTTTGACCGGTCATCGGTAACTGCACTCACCTTACAAAGCACAGCCAGTGCTTTCACTCCACGAACAAGTTGTAATTCCAAACACTCGCTGGCAGCATAGTTTAGTGTTTGGATATAAACATCACACGACCTGACCGAACAGCCTCGGATGATCTAATACAGTACAGTCTTTAACAGGGAGTTATTTTGACTAGGTGTCAAGTGCCCTTAAAATAAAAGGCTGCGGCAATCACTTGGAGTCAGGGAGTGTTCCATTCCACACATTGTCCATGCAGTGATGAGGACAGTGAGAACTCTAGCCTGGATTCAGAGCTAAATGCCATCCAAAAAGACAGCATGTTACACTCCGGTCACCTGTTTATCAAACAAGAGAGCGATCAGGACTGCATCTAGGACTAGACCTCTGCTAAAAAAAGCTTTGTAACAGTCACAGGATTGCTGGAGTTGCTGGGGCAGAAACAAAGTGAACAAATTACTAAGAATTGCTTCTGCAAACAAATACACTTTTTTTCTTTTTACAGACTGTCATTATATGCCAAAAACATATTGTACTTGTTCTGCTTATCATCAGTAATCGAAACAGCATGGACTCATTGGAAATATGTGTGAAATTCCAAAAATGCACATAAAATTCACTGCAGTTTCCTGCAGAAATGAACATTAGTGGCACTAAAACACTGCTTTTTTTGCACAAATAATGATTACGGTAGCAGAATATTGATATAAGAAACACTTGATTTTATGATATTTTGACTGTAAACTACTGCATTTTGCACTTATGATGTAGTAAACTTGCTTGGCAGCTCACCTGGTACAGCATTGCAAACCAGCTAGCTTCTGCGAGTCAAAGCCGAGTCACTGAAAATTTCACTTTAACCAAGCAACAAAATATAATTTTGCAGAAATGGTGCTACAGGCACATTTTTTCCAATGAGTCAGAGTTAAATAAATATAGTGTACAGGAACTTATTTGTACATCTGTCAATCATCTTTGAATTACATTGCAGCCTAAATGTTTTAAAACTAGAGTTTTTATCACGAAACTAAGCATGTGAATATCATCTTATTAGGAGATACAGAGCGACAACTGAGATTTACATGCATTTTGTGTTGGTAGTCTGCTATTCCGTTTGAAAGATCTCACTGATTCACAAGCTCTCAGAGTTTTGTCAACATCTTCACTAAATTGCATATTTTTGCACATTTTGGGCCTCGGAAAAAAAAAGTGATGAGAGTGAACTCTGTATTCTCTCTCTCTCTTTTTAAAATAATGGTCTGCTACCATCACTGTACCACCACTTTTCTGCGAGCACAATAGCTGCAATATTTGTCAAAGCAGCCTGATACCAAAGGATTGTCTTGAATTCGTTTTTAAATTTCTTTTAAAAAAATGACAGAACTTGGGTAGAACACTAATCACTATGCATGAGAAGTAAATGTTCCATTTAGTGAATACAAGCAGCTCAATACAAATGTAGCAGCCGTACACTTTCAACCAGTGCCTAAAAGAGCAAATCTGTTTGACTCAGAACGTGGTTTTACATGTCTGAGTGCTTCTAACCTCCCCACGGCCCTGTTCCCGAGAGAGGGGCTGCCGGTGACAGGCTGACCGTGCTGTCAGGCCATCTCCCTGGGGCAGAGTGAGCTGCCTGTCGCCCCCCACCTCCAGAGATTCATTTTAGCCCCTGAGATGGGCTTGATAACTAGGGCTGAACTGCCACTGAAAGGCACAAGCCGTCACGTCACACCAAATCTCTAGGCTGCGTTTCCCTGCCCGCTGCTATCGCTCTCTCTCATCTGCCTGCTGGCTTGCCCCACATGGCCCTGCAATAATGGAACATCATGTACAAAATGTCAGGAAAGCGTACGACACAAAATAATGAAACATAATCGTGAGAAAAGCTCCATGTTGCTTGTTTAAAAGCCTATCCAAATATATAATGTAAGCCTATTTGATGATGGTTTTGTAGCTGCTTTTTTTTGCATGTTAAGCCTGTTTCATGTTTGATATGTAAACTTCTAAGGCCTCTAAATTATCAGCATGATCAAAACTTTGCTGAAACCATTTTGTACGCAATCTGTTGCATGCCTTCTGTCATCTGGTTGATAGTTCATAACATTTTTTAGCAACATTCTGAAGTATAATTCTATAACGTCTGTTTCAGGTTGTGGCTCATGTGACTTTTGCCTATGAAATCTTTTATTGAGTAAACTTAGTTAATTTTCATACTGTCAGTAACATTTTAAGAGGAACAATTACGAAACTGAAGCAACTTTGAGTATACATACACCATTTTATTTAGGTATATATATATAAGTAGAGTAGGCCTTAAAGGGTTGAAGATGGGCTTTAACTGTTTTTATGATGTATAAATACAAATCAAAGAATGAAATATAAAAAATAACTAAGGCAAAACAGCCTAAAACCCTAAACAGCACAGTTGAGTGGCAATGTGTGGCCTGCTTGCTGTATGACATCACAGGACTCGCCAGGCCACCCATTAACTATACTGCAGTCAGACAGGTTAAGAAAACATTGCCAGGGGTTTGAATGAGTGCAACGGGAGGAAGAAAAAGTCCTGCCAACTAGCTTTACACAAGAGCTGGCCATTCATTAACCTGTCTTCACTCTGCTCTTGGGCACTGCACTGACCCACAAAGGCCAGTATTGGAAATGCATATACAATACACACATTCATCACTATTGACACCTCATGTCCCATTTCACTAAACTAGGATCAGCTGCTTTAGCACATTGTGCTTAAAACTGAAATTTTAAACCAGGGTCTACGAAAGCAGTCTGAAATGTTCTATATCTCTAAGAAATTCAAATATGCTTCTATCACATGAGCAGCAATGCATGTAAATCATGACCATGTTATCTGACATTAACCCACACGCAGTATTATTTTTCCACTCATAATTGCCGGCCCTATAATATCATTCTCCCACCACACGGTCTAAGTAAGTGTTTCACACAGTTCTTCAAGAATTCCCTATCACATCACGACACAAACCCCCAAACCCTGCACTATATTTGCCAGCACTCAAAGCAATGTGGCATTATCATTTCTCTTCTCTATCTGCCCAGATAAGACGTAATGAACTAGCCAGGGCCAGGGCTGCTTTATTTCAGCTGCCTCATTTCTTTTCCTCTGGACTTTGCTTTCTCTGGCAGTGACGAGGAAGCGTGAGTGCAACAGGTTTAAAGTTTTACCTCTTCCCTTTCTCAACATGACAACCCTGGGCAGGAACAAGCTGGTTAAAAGTGGATCCACTAGATCAAGGTGATAATTCAGACTAGTTGACCAATAAACTAGAACAACACTGGTGATGTCAGTAGAGTTCAACGAATGAGTTGTCGAGAGTTCGAGTTGTCCAATTGGCAACAGTACGCAGAGTGTAGAAGTCAAAATGCAATTTTTTCTCCATAGTGGAATTGATTTCAAACAATAATTAAAAGTCATTAAAGTAAGCCCTACTGTGAGTTACAAGGCTTCTAATCACTGACGTGTCCTTTTGTTGAAGGCTCAGTCAGCATTATATGAACTTATTTTTAAACAGATAATGTTTAATAGCAAAAAACTACCCATGTTTCTGCAACAAGAAAATCGCTCCAGTCAATGATGTAGAGTCAGTTTCATTTTGCTTTTTATGCGAAATATATAGCATTTTCAAAAAATGTAAAATATTGTTGAGTAGTTAAATTTTTATTTCATTTTTCTTCATTTGCAAAAGTCCTGCGGTTGTAGTTTTTGTCACTTGCCAAAGTCATTTGAGTGCACAGTTTTGTCTTTTAATATGAATTTCCAAATCAGAAATCACTTTTTTCCTTCATATTAAAGTCTGTAATATTGCTATTTAGATTTGGTCAGTTTGGTTTATTACTGATAACTCATAGATGTATTTATACATAGATTATACATATATATAGATTTATTTATATATATACACTGCTCGAAAGAATAAAGGGAACACAAAAATAACACATCCTAGATCTGAATGAATAAAATATTCTTATCAAATACTTTGTCCTTTACATAGTTGAATGAATAGGTGACAAAAAAAATTACACAAAAATGATCAAAGGAAATCAAATTTACTATCCCATGGAGGTCTGGATTTGGAGTCACACTCAAAACTGAAGTGGAAAAGCACACTACAGGCTGATCCAACTTTGATAAAATGTCCTTAAAACAAGTAAATATGAGGCTCAGTAGTGTATGTGGCCTCTGTGTGCCTGTAAGACCTCCCTACAACACCTGGGCCATGCTCCTGATGAGGTGGCGGATGGTCTCCTGAGGGATCTCCTCCCAGACCTGGACTAAAGCATCCGCCAACTCCTGGACAGTCTGGGGAGCAACGTGGCGTTGGTGGATGGAGCAAGACATGATGTGCCAGAAGTGCTCAATTGGATTCAGGTCTGGGGAACAGGCAGGTCAGTCCATAGCATCAATGCTTTCATCTAGCAGTATCTGCTGACACACTCAGGCCACATGAGATCTAGTATTGTCTTGCATAAGGAGGAATCCAAGGCTAACCGCACCGGCATATGGTCTCACAAGGGGTCTGGGGATCTCATCTCGATATCTAATGGCAGTCAGGCTACCTCTGGCGAGCACATGGAGGGCTGTGCCACCCCACACCGTTACTGACCCACAATCTTGGTGTTCTCTGGCAAATGCCAAACGTCCTGCACGGTGTTGGGCTGTAAGCAACTGTGGACGTCGGGCCCTCATACCACCCTCATGGAGTTTGTTTCTGACCGTTTGAGCAGACACATGCACATTTGTGGCCTGCTGGAGGTCATTTTGTAGGGCTCTGGCAGTGATCCTCCTGTTCCTCCTTACACAAAGGGGCAGTAGCGGTCCTGCTGCTGGGTTGTTGGCCTCCTACGACCTCCTCCACGTCTCCTGATGTACTGTCTGGCCTGTCTCCTGGTAGCGCCTCCATACTCTGGACACTACACTGACAGACACAACAAACCTTCTTGCCACAGCTCGCATTGATGTGCCATCCTGGATGAGCTGCACTACCAGACTCCGTCTCATGCTACCACTAGAGTGAAAGCACTGCCAGCATTCAAAAAGTGACCAAAACATCTGCCAGAAGGCATGGGAACTGAAAAGTGCTCTGTGGTCACCACCTGCAGAGCCACTCCTTTATTGGGGTTGTCTTGCTAATTGCCTATAATTTCCACCTGTTGTCTATTCCAGTCGCACAACAGCATGTGAAGCTGATTGTCAGTCAGTGTTGCTTCCTTTTCCTTTTTTTAGAGCAGTGTATGTATGTATATATAGATACATAAACAAAATGTTTTATCCCTAAAATGAGGGGGAAAAGATGCTGTTGCTTTGTATTATTACTGACCATTAATCGGGTACATCAAGAGGAAAGTGCATACAAACAGCCATAAATTCCAGCCCGAGATTGTAGAAAAAGGTACAAGCACTGACCTTAAGTATTGGACAAAGGTTGGGTACTTATCGTAATACCTCACCCCAATCATCACACAGCACAGATAATTGCTCATTCCCAAAGAGTAAATCTCTGTTAATATCTAATAAACTGCATTGACTGACTATCCCAGCTTGTGAAGAATTCCACACTCGTGCAATAAACTGCATGAGGCTGGAATCATATCTAATTTTACAATATGCACGCATGCACAATCAGATAAGAAAACATTGCATGACCCTCTTTACCTCAAACAGGTTCGACGCTTCATTGCCATACTGACTGGAAATTATTTCTGATTGGTCGCTGTACCACTTGAGTCCTCCCAGAAAACTATCTGCATCGAGGTCACTGACATCCAGCTCAGAGAGGTCAAGCTCAGGCAGGTCAGGGCAAAGGGGCTGGTCTTCACCAACCAAGGCAGCACACTGAAAGAGAGAGGAGATGGTTGAGCACATATTTGCTAAGATCTTAGATACCTTCATTCAGTGTTTGCTAAGGAATGAACTCTTGGTTTCTCAAAAAGCCATAATTTAGTTACAATGTAATATAAATGTAAATGTATTCCGAATGGAATTCACCATGTTTTACCATTTTTTACCATTTACTTTAACATGTGATTTTAAACACAAAATATAAACAGTTTCAAACTATTAACCATGGGATCGACAGATAATTTAATGTTGGTCAGGCTTCACAACACTTTATATATGGACTGTAGTCTCCATATAAACATGTTACTGAAATAAGCTTGCAAACCCATTTATTTCATGCAAAAAAATTTTTTTTTTTAAATCTAATAATACGTAAAACTTATTTTAAAACTGGGTTTTACAACACTATGCCCCATAATACTTAACAAAACACATAGTTTCTCAAAACAAAAAGTATCTCAAATTTATGCACCTGTCTATTTGTACAGTGTGTGAATGATGCAACTAATAACTCTTACTTTATGTAACTTTGCTACATAATTATGACCTGCGTAACTAGCATACAAAAGCTTACTCCTTTCACTGCTAAATTTAGTACTAATTTAGGATGCATTGTTGCAAATTAAACATACTAACAACCAAACGAACTGAAGGTAAATCTAACCAAATTGCATATTCTTCAGCTGTGTACATAGCATTTGCTGCATTTGGGAAACCACAACAACATAACCAACCAGAAAACAAACTATTCTGTGATTGGCTGAGGGAGGGGAGGGGCGGGCCGTCGTAGGGAAGAGAGCCACAGCCACGCCCTCTGGTTGGCCAGATACTGTACTTCATATCACTGAGTATGTTGTGAGTAAAATAGAGGCGAAGTGGAAGCTAAACCAACAGCAGCTCGCGGAGAGAGTGTATAGAGTTTTGACAAACGGCGGAGGGTGCTGTAGAGTGATGCGTTTTGTGAAAAAGACATACAGAGCACACTAAAATGTTCATTTTGTACAAATATACTGCGTAATGTTACCGTCAGCGCGCGTTAATCACTGATACCGCTTCCCAAATCATATTGCTCTGCTCTTTTCTCGCCAATACTGACAGAAATGTCACAAGTAATCAAAAAATAAATAAATAAAGCATGGCAGCAGGAAACAGTTTGTGCCGATGAATCTCGCACGTCAAACTTCACCGTTGTCTGATTTAGTTTAAATCTGTGTATGACACAAATCCTGTTCCGCTGTCGGAGGTTTATAGACGCTGGCAAAGCGGTTACATCCAGTTGTGAGCAAATGACAAAATCGCATGCATCAAATGCTTCTGCCTCGGCATCTTGTTTAAAGCCTTCTCCCTTTTCCTCTCAAAATACGGACACGCTTAAGCACGAGCACATGCAGAGAGTGAGAGAGAGAGAGAGAGAGAGAGAGAGAGAGAGAGAGAGAGAGAGAGAGAACATAGCTACTTGTGGGCACCTGGAAATGATATGATTAAAATTGAAACCGAGCAGCAATTTGCTGATTGTGGTTAGGTGGATTTAGGCTCCGACTGAGACGCTCAAACAACCTTTGAAAATGAATACAACAATAACGCAACGTGCATAGCCTACCATGCAACGTGGACAGGTGCCTATACAGCGCAGCGATATATTTCTATATAAGTTAGTGGGTAAAAGTTTCGGCTAAGCATGCTTGAAACACTGCTTTAGGAATATCTGAAATGGTTAAAACGGCAAGAAACCACGAGGCGACTAGACGGATAGACTGCACCGATAGTGTAGGCTATGATAATAATAAAAGTGCGACGTTATTGTCCACGTCTTACATTTCGCCGATAGACCATTTCAAACACGCTTAAACAACCCTAAAATGTCCCGAATGGCAATGATTCGCGCTATGAAAGATAAACGGCATGCACAGCTATGCAAACGTTATTGATGTAGGCTAATGCATTGAAGCAACGCTTAACCTTGCGATTAGGTTTTGGTAAATATAAAGAAGACGAGGTTCAGCAGCTTTTCTTTGCTTTACAACACGTATTGTCCACTAATCCATCCAGAAAGCGCTCCGCATGCATGCAAATAGCCTTCTCCGAGACTGTCTCTGTGTTCTAATAGGAAAGTTTCAATGTACAATACCTGACGCGAGAACATATTAGTAATTCCAGCACATCGGCAGTGGCACTAGGCTCTCACTGAAGCAGATACCTGTCTCATCATCACCTGCGTTACAGCGAGCGAGCGCACTCCATCCACGGGCATGTCAACACAATTTCCCACGACAAGACATCCTAAGTAGACTGTCACTGTTCAACTCCGACACAGCTTGAGAAAAGCCGCACGCTATCACCAGTTAAAATCACTGCACATACAATTTCTGCCAACAAATTAGACTTTATCACAACCCCGGTGTAACGTTATTCCCGTGCATTCAGAGCTTCCGTGTCTTCCGCGCGTCTTACAGGATCGGTCGACTTCACATAACGGGAACTACGAGGGAAGCCAGTCTTGGACGTTTCCTGAGAGCCGTCTCCTCCAAAAACAGAAAGAAAAAAAATGTGTTCCAGCCCTGGAAAAATAAGTTGCACATCAGTTCTCACCTCTAGTTCTCTCCACACCGAATCCTGATTACACCTGTCCCACGCCATCCAGCCCCTGAATGACGGTACGAAAAAATAAAAAAGAAATCACAGGCAAAAGAGAAAATCCACTCGTTCCCTCGCGCCCCTCACTGACAATGAACCGAGGGCACCTGTCTTACAACTGCTTTCCATCACATGACAAAGCTATTAAAAGTAGGCAGGGGAGTGACTCCCCTTCGCTGTTACTCGCCAATGACGTGCTGTAGGGAAGGCGGAGTTTGGCACGCGCATAGTAAATCTTCACCAACTATAAAACCACTCGCTCCCCTCAACATGCCTCCAGTAGCGGCTTAGGTTGGGAACCAAAACGCCGTGCTGTTTTTATAAATATTACCGGAACCGAATGGGTCTCATAACTTTTGGTTGCATTGACCGTGCATTCTTCCACCGATAGGGACAGGGGTCCGTGTTAAAATGATCTGGCTGCCGCGGCACCACTGCTGAATATACAGCGCGCAACATACATTTACCGGTGCAGCTCGATTCCCGATCGAATGAGCTGGTTCTTTTTAGTGAATCAAATTTATAACGCGCGCCAACGCAGTTCGATTCCCGAATAACACCGCTTGTTTTAATATCAAAACATTGTGAATCATTTGGAGAGGTTACTGATTTCTTTATGTCAAAGCTGGGATTGCTATCTCATGTAGATCAAACCTGTGAAATAAGTATTCCAATAAAACCGATTATTAATGAAGTGCTCAATTAGTCTCCTCCTTTGTTTGTTGGTTTGTTTAGCAGGCTAGAATATTTTATTTAGGACTCGTAAACGAACCGGAATTGTTACAATTCGGAATAATGACTCACAATGTAGCTCATCTGTAGTCAGGTGGAAAACATACATGTTGTCTGTTAAACCGGGGTCAGTGGAGTCAGAGGGATAATTTACCACTCTGACGGGACTTTTTACCCATCAGTGCCATCCATCAGATATGCTATTATATATTTTTTTCTTGCGAACAGCTTTCTCATTCGCCATATCAAATGTAATTATATTGGTGCGCTTAAGAAAAGCTTTTAATCCTAATTACTTTCGTTCACCGAAGTAAACAGTTGCTCTAGGCCTCTTTATTAAGCAAATCTGTGTCGGTATCGTTCATCTCCGAGCAATGCGGACGGAAAATAGTGTAAATAAAGACAGGATAAATGGGTTGGTTATATGAGAGCGCGGTCGATAAGTTGTGAGGACTGTGGTGGTTCACAGAATGCTTTGAATCTGTATAGCCCTGAGGCGTTTTCTTTACTCGAATGCTCCCAGTCAGGCGCGTGCATGCGAGGGGGTTGCCGTGAGCTCAAATAGGCAAACTTACTATGTTTCATGGCGTGTATTTTATACGCGGGCTGAAAGAGTGGGGACTGGCTTCTTCATCTCGAGCTCATTGGATGTCGTGTCACATTTAGCGCCCCCCACCCCTCTCCCTCGCGCACGATTTTGCTCTCAAGCAATGCTTCCACACATCGAGGCATCGCAAACGAAGCAACATCATCGGCTTGGCTGCTCTGGAGAGTCATAACGACTGGAAGATAGTGTGTAGTGCGCTCACGGCGGATTTTCTTCCTCCCTCAAACGCCGTGGAGAAGCAGGTGACGAGGTGTACAGTGTCAACAGTTCATGTATACGCAACATAGATGTAGAGAAAACCAAAACACGAGGTTTGTAGACAGTCAAAACAAAACGCAGCTCGACCACTGATGACCGTCCACTGTTTATCAGTTGCTTCTTTAGTTTTCATGAGCAGAACATTGTGGAAAATAGTTACAGTGGTGGCCAAAATTGTTAGAACACCCAATAAAACCTCAAAAACATGATTTCGTTTCATGATGTTCATGAAACATGCGTATTGATTGAGTCATACGGTATTTATTTTTATTTTTTTATTTTAACTTTGATATTTTGTATGTCCAGTTTTTGCAGCAATTACACTTTTCTCTGGCACAGTTGCAATACATTCCCTGAGGACTTTATTAACATTAATGTTATACTCATGCAATTCAAGCCAAACGCTTTCAAATAGGTCTGTCCAGTTTGTTTTCCAAGCCCCCCTACATTTTCTCGATTGGATTAAGGTCTTTTAGAATGCCAGCCCATCATTTTCAGTGTTCCAGCAGATTCCTTCCATCACAACAGTCCGGTTTTATGGGTATTGTAATAGTCAATTCAACAAAAACAACTGAAACCTCAAAAATATGCCAAGTGTTCTACCAATTCTGGCCACCAGTGTATGTGGTTGGTGAGATATGGACAAACAGTGGCTTGCAATGCTGGTTCGCAATGATAAGAACCCCAATGCAAACATTATACTGTATTTCGTATGTGTGTGTGTGTATTCCGGTAAGCTGATCCCATGTCAATGTAATAAAGACATGTGCTCTATCCACAGGCGACCACTCTTATCTCAGATGGTTCTTACATGGTAGCATAAACACAATACTAATGCAACACACAGATGACACACTGATGCCATATTGTAATCAAGGCTGGAGCTGGAGGGATGAAAATAGTTGGTTGCTCATTGTATGGTAGTAAAGGCACGTGACTCCCTTTCTGCCCCCCCATCTTCTCTCTCGCTCTCTCTCTCCCTCTCTCTCTCTCTCTTACTCACAGACAAGCTGCAAGCCTTATCTGATTGTTCTCTTTATAGCAATTAAGAAATTGCTAGCTAAAAATATGGCTCTGTTGTGATTTCCTTTTAAATGGATTTTGATTTGTTTTCGTTTTTCTTCCTCGTGCTGGCAGCTGAATGTTTCAGAGAGGAGGAAATATTCAATTCCAGATAGAACTAGTGTACAACCTGTCACGAGTCTGCAGTTCATGGTGGCATGAAATATGTAAATGAACAGCATGCTTTGAACGTAAATGAGCAGCCAAACTGTCAATGAACAAATGTCAAACAGACACAATCAGCTGAATGAATGTCTTCTGGAATCTTATCAAATGTGCATTTGTAGTGCACTTTAAATTTTAAAAGTATATAGATAAAAAAACAAAAAAACCATACATATCAATTAAATAAACTTAAGTCTACAGTACTTCAAAACCACACTTTGACCAAGCTTTTAAAAAGTGCACTTTGTAATGGCGCCAAATTAAAAGTTTTACTTCAGAGCACACTTTAAATTGCTGTTTTATTATTCTTTTGATATACTGTATTGGAATGTGCATTACAGCTATGTTGGATACGGCTTAGACACACCAGCTCTGTAAAACATTTATTAACGTGGACTCTGAGGCAGATTTGGGGCAAAGCCCTGGGAGCTTACCTTGCAGTTTGAAGGCATCTGTGCTTATATTTGCAAAGCTATTTTGTGGATATATGCTACCCCGGTGTTTCAAATTCGATTTAAACATGGAGAAACAAAACAAATGCGTGCATTCAACTCTTTTTTTTTTTTGTTGTATGTATAAGATTACTTTGTTTTATGATGATACTTTTGGATTATAATATAATTTAGTGTTCATATATGCTGGTAGACACAGATGGATGATAGAAACGCAATGCATATCTGGTAGGCAAGTGTATTTTGGAGCAACAAATGAACACATGACAAGTTCACTCCAGCTTTTTATAGTTCTTATCATTAGATCTCCTCTGCAAAATAAGAAAAGCAGATGAAAGCAACCTGAGAGATAATTCGAGGGCCTCTGAAATACACTTAACACTTAAGATGCATCACCTCACCGCACAACGCACCACGGATACAATAAAACCCAAAATAATAGCAGCAAATGGAAGACAGTTCCTCTGAAAGGAAGTCATCTTGAGAGAGGAATCAAAGAAAAGCTATTCAGCCTAGTCTATCAGAACAAAAGGCTTTCTATTGACGAATTCAACCATTTCACAGGAGGTTTGGAGTGTGGCCGATTGCTACCTTGGAGGGCCCGGTGTGTATTATTGCAGTAAATGGCATAGCGAGGCTGGGGCGTGCTAGCCAGGACTCGGCTATGAAATTGGAAATAACAATGGCGGGACACAACAGCATATCCACACCAAGGACATAACTCAAGAGAGAAGGCTCAGTGGGAAAGCCCTGTGATATTGTTTTTTGAAGAGAAAGCTTGTCGCACCGAAGCCTCCCGTATACAAAAATAACATGGTCAAGCAGAAAAAAAAACAAAAACTGGCTCCCTGTTGCTCGTCAGAGCAGCACATGTGAAAAAAGCTCCCCTATCTGAGGCTGTTATTACGGCATGTTAGAATCACTATGCAGTCATGAAAGATGCATGGAGAAAAACATGAGTCTGGCAAGAAGACGAGCACTAGCAGGGATGTGTTTACAAGCTCAGAATGACATGCGTTCATATGCGGGCGGGATATTTTTATGTCTTTCTCGTGACAGAATGCGAAGGACTGTTCTCGAACGAGTGGAATTAAACTGATTAAAGCCACAACATACTTGTTATCGGCATTCAAACGGAAGAGTTGAAATGCATTAGAGGGCGTTCTTATGTAGTCCTGGTATGATTAGAACTCCAACTCCCTTTGTGAGAGAAGATGAGTTTGCCTCTCATGCTCTCTCAGCAGCGTCGGCATGCTTGGGAAGAATTAGGTCACTATTTGAGTGGTGCGCCTGCAAGAAACTCCATGTTAAAATCGTACCATGAAATGGTGAAAAATGGGGGAGGGGAGACGCACAGGTAGAACGTTTTAGAAATGTTATCGAAATGCGATGCGCTGCTCGTGAGCTGCTCCTAATTGCTCTAAGAACATGTGAGTAGAGAGGGAAAATTACATGTGAGTTGTTGGCTTGCATACAGGCGAAAGCCCTTACGGTATCATAAAAAGGAGTGTATCATCATCTTTTTTTCCCCTTACAGAGGGAATTTCTCCTACATGCCAACCCTTCCCCCAAATTACTGTAGCGTACCTGGACTGCGAGTGAAGACATGCAGATTTAGTGCTTCTTAATATGCATAGATAGATCATGGAGACAGAAAATTACATGAATTCATAGATGGCCACGAGAGAGAGAGATGGATGGGAAGATATCCCGGGAACGGGTGGCATCGCAGCTGAACAGTGGATTGATAGAGTTAAGGAAGATTCAAAACAAAAGCTATTGTATTGAAATTGAGTTGCACGGTTGGTGGTTGCTGAATCTCAAACTGATCTAGTATGTCCATCACAGAACATCAAATCTATTCTTGCCTGGAAAAACTGGTTCTGCACCAGCATCATGAACAATTTGGTCCACCTGTTAAGTCTAACTGATTAGAAATCCTAGAAAAAAAAAAAAAATATATATATATATATATATTTCTTGGATAGCAAGAAATGCAATTAAGCTTTTTATCCCAGTTAAGTTGCTAACATTTAATAACATAATAACATTTATAATTACAATGTTGACACCTCTACACATACAACTAATCCTCTCTTGCATACCACCTCAGTGTGTTTTGCAATACAATATGAACACAATTAGTACATTGCACATATTTGATGTAAGTACATAGTAGTGAAGGATATATATTTTCTCATATTCATATAAATGATATTCTTGTGGAGATGGTTCATTAATGGATGAACAATTGTTGCGTTTTCAAGTAATGCTGTTAAAACACTTCCCGTTGTAGGTTGTAGAAAGCATGTATGAATTATTACATGAGCCCGTGGTTAATGTTAAATCTTTCCCCAAGTGGTTAGCCACAAGAACCATTTTCGTGGTGAGATGAAGTTTCTTTGACTTCAGTTTAGTTCTACACAGCAGTTCCCATGCCTTGGTTAACGGATATCTCTTAGGCGAGCCACTAATGTTGTGACACATGAAGTCTATGGAGGATAGTTTGGTACATTAAAGTAGTGGAGGAAAGAGCGGTGGCCCAGTTGGCCTCAAAAGCAGTCATGCAGTAAAGTGCCAGCTCTACAATTCCTGTGTAATTAAGGTAGAGATGGTTGGGTGATTCAATGGTAGTGGTTTTCAGGGAATTTTTTGAGCTGACAAAACGAAGGGAGCTTAAATGAATGGATAAACCCAGGAAATGTTCTTAATATAGCACTTCTGTGATCCAATAACTGACATTTGATACTCAAATGTGTAATCTGCCTCAAAGTGTCTGACAGTAGCGAGCCTTCTTTAGGACCAGATTGGCTATACTGATTCTGGAATGTCACTTTTGGAATGTATATTTATGCGAAGGCCCACCCTGTGCCATGTTTAACCAAAACCAACAGGAGGATTTAGAGCAAAATGTTATATTTTGAATAGTGAAAGACGGTAATGGCCTATTATGATGAAATTATGATCCATATTTAGGCTTTGCAGATAAAGCTGCATGCCAGTGAACTGTGAATATTGTTTACCCAGCCCTTAACACAATATCAAACTCTGTTAGCAATCATTCAGATGCAGTCATTGGCTTAGTAAGAGCTATATTCAGAAACAGCCCCTGCTTGATCTGCCTTTCTCGCCGTCCTCTTTGTTGAGGTCCATCACTTCATCCCTCTCTCCAGAGACTGCTGCGACCACCGGGAGGCTTGTCAGTACGGTAAACAGGATTTATCAGCCAGATGACGCATGTAATTAGAGAGTAATTGGCACATCATCTGGACACGAGGAAAGATGATATACGTTTAGCAGAGATATGCAAAAACGGTTACAATGACCAGCGAGCACAGAAAACAGTGCTTTACGAGAAGGTCTGATTTGTTCACATCAATGCAATTTGTTGACGGCAATTCATTAGCTAACGTTACCAATGAGCGGCATGTCATAACACAGCAAGTGTTGCTTTTAAAGTGCAAAAATGTTCCAGATGGACAGTTTTCGGGACAATTAATTAACTGATAAAAAAGTCTCGAAACACTTCAGCAAGCATATAGTAGCGGCACGGGCGAGCACTTCTATATACTTCCAAATATGAGAAATCTAGCTTTGCTTGATGCAGTTTAAAGCTGATGGGTGTAGAATCGGTAAGCTCTCACTCCTTTGAAATGCAATAAGTAGTTCATCTTATAACTCATTCACTCGCTCATTACTCATTCACTCGCTCGCTCCCCGGCTCCGTCCCATTCCTTTAAGTCGTACATTTATTCATTTATTTACATACTAAGCTATTTATTTTACTCCCCCCTCCACACCTGTGCACTCATCTACATACAAACACACTCACAAACATTTTTATTCATTTATCTCTTCATCTATTTCCATTTTAATTCACTTACGCTCCTGGTCACTTACTTATGCTCTAATTTGCGTACTAAATGACACTTTTCCTTGCAGTAACTCGTTGGGTATTCTTAATTGCCAGCTTAGTTATTTACCCACTTATTTAGCCACGTCCCCCCGTGCCTTGTGGCTCATACAGCTCTTAAAACAATAGTTCATTAGAGCAAACCTCAGATGGCCCCCAGTTGAGGGCAAGGGGTGCAACAGTGAATTAGCATATAAAAGTAGAGCCACGAGCGGTTCAATCAGACTGTGAACACGGTGTTAATCAGGAAAAACCGACCATAGGGCACCAGCTGCTGTCCTGGACATTTATAGTCACATGTTATTGTACATGAAATACACAGAAGTAAAAAAAAAATGATATATATATATAATAAAACTCATATATTGTTATTGTTTCCAGTTAATTTCACATTTTCTCTGTCCCTGCATTTCACTTTATGATTGTGCTGATTTTGTTGATAGAAAATATATTTTTTCAAATATTAATAACCAGTGCAGTGGTTTTGTTCAAATATTTTATGCATTTATGTATTCATGAAGTCTCCTCAAAAATTTCAAGGTGCATTCAAATCGTGGTATGAATAGCATTGTTTAACTCATAAATACACACACACACACACACACATACACACATTTCTACAACCTTTTTCTTATATATAAAAAAAACACTTTTTTAAATATTATTTGTAATATGTGTATTGTTCACAATATGCATTGTTTCAAAGCAACTTCACAGTAAATTGTTAAATAAACTATAGTAAGTTCAAAATATCAAAATATCTCAAGTTTAAGTTATTTATTTACTTTCAAGCCTTGAAGTTGAATTTAACAAAATATAGTTGATTAATATAGTTGAAGCAGTTGAGATATGCTATACAATCACCCTACCATCCAACTAATACAGCATTACTAGGACCGTGTTTTAGCTCTGAACTACCAGATCTTGTCCTATTCTCTCGAGGGAGTCAGAAGGTGAGCCCAGGATCAAACAGAACTGAGGGAAGAAAGTAAAAAGTGTTCCTACTTCACTGAAGCCAAAGCAGCAAAGCCTGGACAACAGAATTTTGGAGGCTCAGTGCTGATTTTTCGGGAAGGGGGTCATCGTTGTGAGCTGCTGATAACCTATGATAGCGACGGGGTAATTTGCAGCGAGTTCCCCATCACAGCGGAGGTCCGGGGACGTGCTGGGGTGCAGGTCTCGTAGCTGTGATGGGGCAGAAAATGGTTGGCAGAGATAGGCCGGTTGTTATTTTCATCACATCAGTCAAGAGAAGGATGGAAAGCAGGGAGTTTGGGGATTAAGAGAGCGAAAGAATACTTGGTTTCAGGGCCGCTTTCTTAACCTCGCAGTCTAAGGCGGCAGAAGACGATGGAAAGGGAAGGGAAAAGAAGGAATAATTCTTTAGTCAGAGCCCATCAGTGCTTGGGTTTATGCGCGTGAGGGGGAAAGAGATAGCGGTGCATGAGTCAGTGCGAGAAAGACCTAGAAAAAAAATGTGTGTATGCATATGTGCTGGTGAGGGACAAACTAGGTCAGGGCTTCTTGATATTTACTGGAAGCATTGCGACACAAAACATCCCATTTCACTTGTCCTTTCTATTTCTGCATATTTATTTTGCATTAGCAGGTTAAACTGGAACGATAAACCAATTCCACCCCATTCCAGGCGAGGAACCCTAATTTAAAGGTAAAGTGAAAAAAAGCCACCCGAGGGACATTATATCTTTTTGTCTGTGCATATGGAAACAGTGTCGTCATTCCTTGACAGCGTGGAAAAAATAAATACCTTACGCGAGGGCATTTTTCCTGCCTATTTTTAGCAGCCAGACGCGTCATATCTTTGGGAGAATCTGTCATGCCATGTTCCTCTTCATTGGCATCTCAAACTCTCATGATCCCCTCATCTCAGTCCAAAGTTTTCCCTTTCACCGACTGTCTGTGAATCACTCGATACCATCAGGTCTGTAAAAGGGCTTGTAAGTTCAGTGGGTCCCTTGCCATAAGGAAGTACACTTTAGCAGACTTTTAAAAGAGTGTTCATTATGTAAATCATACACTATAAAGCAGTATACTCAGGGGCAAATTGAATGTAAAGTTTTCAGACACTTACAGTAATATCAAGTTTAGTTATATGAAACTGAACTGCAGTTTAAAACAATATTACATATCATTTTTTGACTTGTAATGTTATAATTACTTAATTGCTGTCTTCAAAGGATAATATGGATAAAGTGCATTTGCAAAAATACTGACAAGCATTTGACTAATGTAATTTCTTCTGAAACTTGAAACTTCTGTTTGTCATTATATATTTTATTGCAATTTAGTATATTTAAAAAAAATATTAACTCTAACACTACAGTGACATTGAAACAATGTTTCAAAATATACTTAATTTTGTTTTTATTATTATAATTTTTTATATATATTTGAAATTCTTAGAAAGTGCACATTTTAAAAGTGTACTTAAGTAGTCTTTAACTTAATTTTAAATTACCGCCAAGTGCAGCTGAGTACAGTTGTTAAACAAAAATGATTTAAAATTTACTTTAAAGTATTATTATTATTATTATTATTATTATTATTATTATTATTATTATTATTATTATTACATTTGACAGTATTACAAAGTGCACTTTTTATTTTTTTATTTTAAGTTATTACAATTGTTAATGATTTTTTTAAAACTTTACTTCAGTGTTAAGAAAAGACACACTTAAGTGGGCTTTTATTTAATTAATATTATGTTATCTGCAAGTACATCATAAAAAGAATACACAGTCCACTATGCAATTAAGGACACTTCTATTTCACAAGGAATGTGTGCTCTCTATCTTTATTGGAAAAGCTGCTTTTGAACTCTTCGTCAAAAATAGCCTCAGGAAATTTGTTTTCAGACTTCACAGTTGTTTTCGGTTCATCAAATAGCAGCTACCACCATTTCCAGGCGTTGAAAGTGGAAAATCCTATTTCCCAGCTTCATGTATGATAGTGATGGAGATGTGTTGGTTTCGAAAAAAAAGGCTGTTAATAATATGTCATAAGCAAGTCCGGATGGAAGCTGTTTCCGAATGTAGAATAATTGGAATAAATTTAAATATGTAAAACTGGGTTAAGCTTATTGCACTCATATTGGTATCTAAAAGCGTAGTCAAATGAGACATTTCAACAGAATTCTATGTGGGCTCAGAAAAAAAAAAATATTCCACTAGCAAACTTATACCATAAATATTTTCCCTCCGACTAGAGCCCCCCTAAGTTTTGCGTTTAAAAATGGTTTGGTACAAAAATAATGATGGCACATTTTTAATAAGCCCACATGTGGAAGGCACTACTGTGTTTGTTTATTAATTCCCGCTGATGCCTATATGAACACTCTTAGGTTAATGACACAGGTATTTTACGTAATTGGATTTTTATTACACCACATAAGCTTAGCAACAAAAAAAATGATGCTCCCCATCCACCATCACAGGACATCATCAATGAGTCCTTAAATAATTCATAGATATTTATGGGATTTTTTTTTTTTTTTTCTCGAGCTACACAGGATGGTGTTATAATTCAGTGGATGTAGCACTCACACGTACACTCCTTTTGAAGTCGAGGGATCAAATAACCTCATTTCTCGTGAAAAGTTCAAGCAGAAAATGTACACTTTTAAAGTGCTTTAACTGGTCTCAATTAAATAAATAAAGATAAAGTGAGAGAGAGAGAGTTGATAGGAAGTCATCCCTATTCAAGAAATACTATCCAATAATAGCGGAAAGATTTGAACGCCTGTCATGTTGAAGGCTTAATCTAAAGTTAATCTCCTATTCAGGATACAGTCATTTTGAAATGAATAGTAAATGCAAAGCCAGCAAAAATATCTCTAGACTATACAGTGTTCTGATTGAGAGGATGGTGACAAGACAAAAAAGGTGAATATAAGAGCAAAATGCAGATTTTGGCCATCACGGGGCCCCTTTCTTTACTGAACTATTTTATGCTAATGCTGCCTAATTCATTGAGACGTCAGCAGGGTCCATACATATTCTGAACCAGTGGACGCGTTGGGTCTTTTTGATTTCTACCTCTGACCGTCAGCTGATTTTTCAGTATATATTAACTATATTAACTTTATATGTAGTAGTTATCGCAAAGCAACTTTTGTTTTTCACAAGTTTACATTTCAAAACACAGAATTTGTTGATAATTGTGAGTTTCTCATTTTTTATATTTCTTATATTAACTGCAAGGTATAAACTCTGAGATATAAATTTAGTAAATTCTATAAAAAAAGAATTCTGAGAAGAAAAGCAAAAATTGTGAGAATTATGAATCTGTTTCTATCTTTCCTCTGTCTTTTTTCTCTGAATATTAAGCTTTACAACTCGCAATGCTGTTTCTTGTTTCTTTGATGGAATAATAAAATACAAAAACAAAAAACATAAATGCAACTTTATTTTTCATTTAAGTGTGACTTTGTATCTCCCAATTCTGACTTTGCTTTTTATATATTGCAATTGATTTTTTTATTTTATTTTTTACCACCATAGGACAACTTTCCTTATTTTATCTTGCCATTCTGAATATATGTCTCCCAATTCAGATTTGTGAGAAAAGTCACAGAATAAAAAGTTGCAATACCTTTTTTTTTTTTTTTATCCCATAACCGAAACATGCTTCCATAAATATTCTATTAAAGGCTTCAGTCCACAATATAACAAAGTGATAGTGTTTTAGTACAGTATGTCAGTCAACATATCAAAATAAGTGTATTTAAAATATTACCATATTATTAAAACATGATGACTTGAAAGGTTCAAAGATACTCTAAACTTAAACTTTTTTTTTTTTACGTAATTGCAAAGTAACATATTAATGAATGTGTACACTCTTTAAGCATACACTTAAATTACCTTTTATTACATTAATATAACAGTATCTGCAAGTACATACAGTATATATACACTGTTAAGATTTAAACTACAATTCAATATAATTAAGTGCACTTTCCCTCAATAAAGTATGTCAGTACTTTGCATTTATATTGAAAAGCTGCTTTTGAAAACTGCAGGAAATGTATTTTCTGTTCATCAAACAGCTGACATTTTTAGCCAAAGAAAGGGGAAAATCACGAGCACTGTCTGTATGAATGTCCATGAGGGCCGTCATGTTATGTCATGTCATTATCATAATGATTACATGAAGTGTTGTCCTTAGGAAAAAGAAGGAAAGGCACGCTTGTGCAGTGACATATAGCAAATCGAGATGGACAGATTCTTTCCAGTGAAACGTTGCGGTGCATATGAAGAGGCATTGCATGGCCAGCAGAGCTTTACTGGGCAACCTGTGGGGAACATAACCTTAACCTACTGTACATGAGAGTAACCTGGCAGCTTCAAACCCTATTATAAAAATACCAGTGCCTTGAGTGACTGTTCTATTTAGTGATCTTTGCCTTATACAGTGTCTATAAACCCAGGCAATGAAAACAGCCACATTAAGCCCTTCTGGGCCGGACACGGTGTTGTGCGTATAAAGCGATTGGCAATTAAAAGGAGCGGGTAATGTGAGATAGTGACAGAATAGATTGTCAGTTTAATATTTTGGATGCCTGAAAGTTCATTTAGCCTGTCATTAGATATTGCCGACGTAAAGTTCAGCCCTTGCGCCTTCAGAAACGACACTTCTCCATCTTCCGCTTCTGTGGAAAGCATTGATAATACTATTGGACTGGCCTCAAAACTGAACTCTCTGTTCCATATCTGAGCTTATTCAAACAGCCAGGACAAGGAAATAATCGACAAACCAAACATCATTGCCATGCGTCATGCTTGCCTTCCAACCTATCTGCCGGATAATCGTGTAGAAAAGGCAAGAAGTTTCGCCAAGATAACTTCAGCTTACTTGCACATTGTTGCTATTTATTTTGGTATTTCCTTGCAGAAAACAAGTGAACTTAATGTGCAGTTGTAGTGTAGATCTTTAAAGTTTTACAAGTTGCAAATAATATAATATGAATTACCTGCATGCACCAATGTAGGTATCAGTCGATAACAAATATTTTAAATTATTTCTATCGTTCTCATGATCAGCCATTGTCCGAAGTACAAAATCTGCCAATTATATCCCACTCATACGGAGTATGAAGAATTTGCATTATAATGTTAGGGCTGTTGAAGTTAATAACACAATAACAGTTTGACCCTAAAATCAGTAATTCAAGACAGGGTTGCCAGATCCAGGAATTTGTTCCTCAACACCTAATATAATTTTTAGCACATTCTAATAAATAACTTCAAAGAGGTTTGTGCTTTGTAACTCCTGGTAAGAAACAAAGTATCATCTTTCAATTCCTGTCCATTCCATCACAAAATTTAAACACTGAATGGAATGTTGAGACTTTTGAGTATAAGGTAACATATTGCTGTACCCCAGTATAACATATATACTGCACCCCAGTTCAAGCTGCCATTTTTTCTTCCACTTTAATAAAAAATGCAGCATGAAAAAACACGGATGAACATCAGAAGGTATGTTGAAAGATAAAGTACAGCAATTTGCATTTACAGTTGGTTAGTTAGCTATAACAAAAAAACACTGAAGAAGAGCTTCGTTACTTTTAAATTAAACATTTCAGTTTTTAAGTGTACCTGTTATATCTGAAAAAATAGCAGTTACAAATATTAATATAATATAAATATATAATAGCAGTTAGATAGCAGTATAATAATCACATATAATATTATTATTATTCTATATAATAGCAATAACAATATAATAGTTATTAAAAATATATTAAAGTTCTGACTGAGAGGCCTACTTAGTTTACAGCATTAGTTAGGAAAGACAACGTTTTTTTTCTTTAGGAAAATTAAAATATCGGTATCGGCAGATATCATTCGGAATAATCGTATCGGTGGATAAATTGACAAACACACACACACTTTTTATTTTTGCTTTCATTTTTGTTAAAGATTTAAAGTAGTAATATATAAATATTAAACCAAATGCAAATTATTAATACAAATCCAGCTATATTAAATTCACACTGACTATCCCACGTAAATGTAAAAATACTTGCAGCACAAAGAAAATAGATCAACTTAGAATTACTTGGAATTACTCTTCCGTTTGCAAATGTGCTCCAATCATTCAGCTTCACTCCCTCCTCAGACTCTAAATGTCTTTCTCCTTTTCCCTGGTTGATACCTTAATTACCTCTTTCAGACCCTCATCCCGTTAAAACCTCTAGGCTGTCATTATTACATATTCATCCTGCCAACACTATTATTCGACGTGACTCTCAATGGCCGTAAAACAACAACTGCTTGTGGGCTCATTGTGACATTCTCACTAGTTCGCTAAATGCGGGGGCCGGTCTGAACGCAGCCTCTCCTGACACCCACTTATGGCTCCAACAGGTGGGCTCAGCAAAAGGGCAAAGGATGGAATGTTGCCTTTCAACTAAGGCAACCTTGTGACAGCACGCAGCCTTGAAAACTGTCAGATATACCAGCCAACCATTGTCCTCCTCTCACACCGTGCCATAAATAGGTCAATGTAAATGGAAGTTTTTAGGGAAGTAACTACTCTTTTAGGAGGAAGGGTGCAGCATGTCTTCTTTTGTCATAGAAGAAAAAGGAATAATTGTAATTCACCCTGCGACAAGCTGTTGCTATTCTTCGACTTGCCGATCTTCTCAAAGCCTTCACTTGCTAATTATGTTTGCGTTTCCCATTGAAAATGACTGTAAAAACAGCATGCCACTGTGATACCATGATAATACGCTAATATCCTCCGCCAGCCTCAGAAATTAGTATGATTCATCGTTTCACAGTTTAGTGACTGAAAAAAAAAGTTTGCTCATTGGCTTATGAGTCATGTGCAGCCACTGTACTCTTCCCCCAACCAGAAATAGCTAAACTGCCTAAATACAGTCACAGAAAAGAGGACACGGTTTGTGTGATGTCAAGATTGTTGTCGCACTTGACGTTCTTTGCACTTAATGTGACTGTTGTTCTTCAGTACTATGTTGATATTTTTTCAATTAATTAAATTTAATGATAAGTTAATGACAAGTTAGTTATGAAATTACTTGAAATTTCAAATTACTTCACTGGGACCAATACAACCATTACATTACATGCAAAAGTACTTTGCACAGTACTGTATATATTAATTTCAGTTAACATTTATTTAATTTTAAATAAAATTATTTTCTCTCTCTCTCTCTGTGTAAATGGTTTACTTAGTAGGGAAGGTTAGTACGCTTTGACCACCGAATGCCCTCGGTTTAAATGGCAGTGGTGTGACTGCCAATGAGCCAACACTTGGTGATGCCACATCAGGAGACCGTGAGGCATGCTGGCCATTAAAAATAACCCTTGCTGTATAAAGAGTACAACATTCGAATCCAGATAGTGGCCGGCTGTCCACTGTGAGATCAAGCCGCCGTCGGCTCGCGGTCTAACTTGGAAAACTTTGGGAAAACTTTGAGCAGAGGTTTTATAGCGCATGAATCTGTCTGTTCAGAAAGAAATAAGTAGAACTAGGATTCCAGGAACACATTCTCTCGATCACATGTAAGCTTACTCTCATAACATTTATTAGTATCATCACTGTTCACTCGATTATTTGTTACGGTTAAGTTAAATACACTTATGCAATTTGGATATGCCAAGCAAGGCCTTCTTAGAACGGCAGATTGTTATGATTTGAAACTAATTACCAGAAAGGTTTCTAGTTTTGTATTTGTTTTGGGGAAAACATTTGATTTATTGACTGATTGTGCACTACAAGATGTGTTTCATTTACTACCTTATATACATGCATGTTCAAGTTTACAGCAACAAGCCAGCTTTGAGCTGTAAGATATTGGTGTAAATAGAACATAGAAATGAACCTGATCTTTTTTGTACACAGTGTTAGCAATCCACACAGAAACAGATAAACATTCAGCTGGTTGTTATAGACAATTCTATCGTAATGCGAGTAAACTAGAAGCATAACTGGACGTTATCCTAAAAGTGCCCAAAAGGAAAATCAAAGTCTACACTTAAAAGTGTAGTACTGTTAGTATATTGAATTTAGGATGCTTTCCACATAAATTATACACGGAAAATATTCTTGAACTTTACATTATAGAAGTTTATTTCAACTCAAAGTATACTTATTTTCATGCAATGGAAGAAACAAAATGTGTAGCTGTTTTCTTAAGAATTGTCACCATACACTTTTAGAAATAAAGGTACAAAAGCTGTCACTGAGGTGGTTCCTTTTCAGAAGGGACATGTTTGTACCAAAAGCAGGGGTCATCAAACTTGATCCTGGAGGGCCGGTGTCCTGCACAGTTTAGCTCCAACTCCAACAAGGTGTGCTTGATTAGAGTTGTAGCTAAACTCTACAGGGACACTTGCCCTCCAGGACTGAACTTGGTGACCCCTGACCCAGGGACGGATTACGGCCCAGGGGCCCTTGGGGTGCAGGGGTGCAGCCCAAAACAATTTGCAATGCTTATCAACAATGTATTGTCGTGTGACTATCTTATAGGGCCAACTGTCGTGTGACTACCTTACAGGGCCAACATCCTCCGATCCTCTGCGTACAAAGGCCCCTGACCCTATAGAGCCTCCGATGGAAACAAGGAGGGAGGGGCCCTTAATTCTTGTGGTGCCTGGGAGGGCGGGGTGGCCCGTCTTGCGCATACGTTTTGGTACCTTAAAAGTGCATATCAGTGCTTAAAGTGTACGTATTTTACCCTAATATGGTTCCAAGGTAACACCCCAGTAACAGCTTTTGTACCTTTATTTCTGAGAGTGTAGACATTATTATAATGCACAATATACCTTCATTTGTAACCAGATTGATCATAAATATGTGTTTAGTTGGAAATTAGACATAAATAGCCTCCCTAACAAATACAAAGTTGGGCAGGCCATAAATTTAAAACATCATGTATATACTGTATATAACATTTTGGTAATGTTTATACTGTATGATTGACAAAATCAATTAGACATCATCTAAATACCTTCAGTGCAATTTAGCCGTAACATGATTTCCCCAAAAATAGGTAAGGAAGAAATCTGTTCTATCCAACAACAAATCCGACCGGACTTTAATTACAATTCAGCAAGCCCAATTTAAATTAAAATAAATATAATTAAAATTATGAAATACACCGTATTTTGTAAATAATTTTGTGCATGTTTAATATTTCAGTTAATGCTTCTTGCAGTATTAGGTGACACGCTTCTGTTAAAGTCTACCAAAATCTACTCTTCTTAGAGCGATTGTGTGGTAAGAGCATTCCAAAATCGGTCACTTCTAAGTTCGGTGCCAGTTAGGATGCTTCCTTTGTTAGGCAGCGAGCAGCTCACTGTGTTCTGGAACAGATCTCTAGTCTGGCACCCAGAAAAAGGAGGCAATTTGGCACAGGTGGACACATTCTTCTCACTTTGCCAGCACGATGAGCTTCAAGATTCAGATCTTTTCTCTTTTAGCCCTCAATAGTCTTTGTCTCCATTGTTAGGCCTTCGCAAAACAAGTCGGACCACTTGCAGTCAATTATCAGCCGAGGTGTTTGACCGCCGTCATTATAAGCGATCCCAGCAGCTCGGAGAAGGCTTAGAATGAGCTGGAAGTGAATTAACGCTGAACAAAACCCCCAATTCAGCAGAAGGCAAAGAAAGAAGTTTTAAATAAAAATCAGAGCAAAAAAGAGCCGGCATGCAGAGATAAAGCCAAATCCAGAGCCCTTTTCACTGGCTTTCTCTCCCACTCATTCCTCCCTATCATATAGCCGCTTCTTTGCAGTGCTGTAGCTGGAATTGCGAGTGCGGTGCTTCCAATACCTTTTTTGTAGCGAGGTTAATTACTGGCGAGGCTTGAGAAAATTACATTCTCAAAATAAAGTATTATGATTGGCTCTCCACTGGCTATTTTAAGTCGTGCATGCTTTTTCATGCAAGATTGCTCGGAAACCAGATTTGCGGACTTGTCCAATATCAAGTAACCTCATTTACAGCCCCTATTAAACGCATCATTCTGACATGCAAATTGCCTTACTTCCTATCCCCAAAACACCATTTCATGCCACCAAGATTAAGTTACTTCAGCAAGCGCTGCGTTTAACATGCTTATTTTACAAAAACAGAGTCGAGGCTTTATTTGTTCTCACAGTGAGTGTGCTTTCGCTTTCAAACAAATTAATCGAAAAACTTGACATTTCAAGGTGGAGTGGGACTTCTTTTATTAGCCTTAAGCAGCAACGCTAATTGTTAATGTCACAATATGGCTTCCTTATAAACTTGCCTCTGTAAGACAAGCTCCAGTCTTTCTTGGCAACATCCAAGAGAGGAAAGATCGTGGAAAACAGTGATGTCAACTTATGTCAAAACATGTTTATGCGATGTCCCTTTTGCTTCCTGTCTTTTTTGGCTGAAATATTCCACATGAGCAGCAAGCGTTGCACTTCCAGTCAAATTCAATGGAAACATTCACACGGGCATCGTGATTCAGAGCTTTGTAGGCATCATGTCCACATAACTCACAGTCTTTCATACAACACGCTTTATATACACAACAGATTTAATATGCTTGAAGTGAGAGCCCTTTTGCACGTAATGCAATTGATGGCCCGCAAGCAGCATATATGCATGGCTTCTCTTCCCCCATCAAGGAAGAAAATGTCACATGCACATATTTTACATGAGTAATGATCCAGTGCAGGCGAGAGCCGTTTGTTTGTACAGTTTAGCCTGAGCACTGACCTGAAACGCTGGCCTATGCTGATTTGGATTTGGATTCGATAGCATTGCACTTGGAACATCCTTCATATATTTCCGAGAGCTGGGTTTGCACGTGGAGAGCTTAAATGGTTGCACTGGTTTGTCTGAATAACTTATTTGGAGCCGTCATGTGAAGCCTGCACATGAGTGGTTTTACAAGTGCAAGAGGAAATTTGTTAATATACAAAGATTAATGAATCCCGGCTTAACACTGGAAGTGACTTATGGCTCCTTACCTACAATGCGCTGTGTCAAACCTTGTGAAAAAGAAATACACTTTAGCATACCTTAAAAAAAAGAGTAAATATTATACTTTGAAAGTACCTAGTCCACTATAAGTGCATATTCAATACAGGTGTGCATTTTAAACAATGAAAACGACATTGCCATTGTAACAGATTAATTATTTATGCACAACACCATGCCAACTCACAATCAGTGCATTGTCAGAAAGCGGAACGACTGTGAAATGAATGATTGTGATAATTGATTCCTAAAAATCTGAAGTCATTTGGACACAGAAATGGAAATGAGGGCTACAGCAGATCTGGTGTCTTGTAAAAAGATAAAGCGTGGACTGTGTGTTATGAGCTAACAAGTTCATTCACTAGTTCATAATACTACACTCTTAAAATAAAGGTTCTTCATTGGCATTTATGGTTCCATGAAGAGTCTTTATCATCCATGGAATCTTTTCATTGCAAAAAAAGTATTCTGTAATCCTTTAGGTTCTCTTAACTAGTTGCTTATTAGCACGTGTATTACTAGAATATTAACCGTTTGGTAGTAATTAAGCACATATTAATGCCTTACTCTACATCCCTAATCCTATCAATAACTAAACTACCTTACTAACTATTAATAAGCAAATTAGTTATAATTTATTTAGGGACATGTCATTGTTAAAAGTGACCAAGTGTATTCTTAAGGGATACCACTTAAGGGGGGGGGATAATAAAAAAATATATATGTTCTTAAGATCCTCTTAAGGTTATATTACGAAATGGTTCTTCTATGGCATGGGATAGTTATATACCTAATGCTGTAATGCATAGTGTATGTCGTTCATTTTAAGAGCAGTGTTGGCTATGAGAAGGAAAAGTGGGGAAGATCTGGTTCTCAAAGTCCCATTTGCTTGAGACCACCCTCAAATCATCCCCATTAGCTACTGTTTGACACATGAAATGGATAACACCTAATCTTTTGTACCTCCGTGAGGGTGTCATGACCACACACCAGCCCAGACGCTCCCAATAATGACTGCTAATGCTCTGGTTCCTGACTTTCAAACAAGCCAACGCTAATGATACAAGCTGAGTAACTGGTGAGAAAAGTAACACCGTGTTTCGACGCCAACTTCTGTGTGGATTGCAAGAACAAAGTTCTTATATTTTAACGCTTTAACACCGCATTCTTAATTACTCATCAAAGCCGTTTATTGGATCATTAAGACTTAACTTGCAGTTAATCATTAGCTTTTGTTGTCAATTCTTTTTTACGACGGTGATGAAACCATGACAATTCTTTTTTAAACTAGCCTGTTAAATATAGTGAAAACCATATATAGTATTTTTAGAAAGTTTCATTCCAACCAACCGCACACATCTAAAGCAATGTAACACATTAACTTCTTGATCAGGAATTTGCTCTGCGTAGTTTCTAAGCACAGCTACCAAGAATCAAAGCAGCTTTGCATAAACATAGTTCTTAGAAGTGTAGTCCATTACAGTAGCTTTTGCTTGAAATCTCAAGAAATTCCAGTAAGTTTTCTTTCTATTTAAGGCCGTGGCATGTGACTGATGTCTCAGAGTTCTTCAGGAGAATTAGTGTGTACAGTCTCAGGTACAGTAGGTGTGATCCAAGTAATGAAGACTTTCTGCTATTACATTAAGCATGAGACTTTACAGGATAGTTCACCCATACATGAAAATCATCCACAGAAGAAGATATTTTGTTTTGTCAATACGATGAAATTCAACTCAATTTCTTAGAAAAGTCTGTAAAACAGGGCACAATATGCTTTGTTAATATGAAGGAATTTTCTGTAATCAATTCTGACAGTTTTACCCATATTTTAGTCTTTTAGTTCTTTTACGTTTCTTATATCAAGTGTTGTGAAAAGTTACTTTTAAAAGTAATGCATTTCAATATTATACAGTCATGTTGTTAATTGTTGCCATATAAATAAAGACAACAAAAACTCTATTAGAGTGTATAAAACTTTCAGTCTGGCAACAAGATGATCACTTTGGCAATACGGAAGTCCCTTGGTTTCATTTTACAGTAAATACAAACAATAACTGAAGATGATAGCAGTTGCATTCGAATGAAACTTGAAAGAGAATGGCGGTGTAATATAAGTAAGTGTTGGGGGTAACAAACACAGTCTTATGACCAATTCGTACGTATTCATACGAGATGGATAATTTGTGCTAATTCGTACAAATTTTGTACGATTGTCTAAACCCCAGTGATGGGTAGGTTTAGGGGCAGGGGTAAGGTGTAGGCCATTTGTACAAATTCATACGAATTGGCAACTCGTAAAATACGTAGGATTTAGTAAACATCACATGAACTTGCATGAGTGAGGACTTTAATGTCCATCTTGTCTGAACTTTGTTTAGGCAAAAAGTTTTTTTTTTTTTTTTGCGGAAGCTTTGCTCTTTTTTGTGCCAGATTGTTTAGTTATGTGGTAAGCAGCCATTAAATAAGCAGCCATATATTTCCAGCCGGTCGTTAACGTAGAATAATTTTGCAAATATACATGATAACAGAATATTTAAATATATACTATGTGCACTGTAACTTTGGCAGTATTGCATAACAAGCATGCTTTGTTTTCAATAAAGTACTTGAAGATATCTGTAAACTTAACAGATAATGACCAGCATGTCCAACACAACACTGGATTGCATTGATTTTTGTTGTGTGGGGGAAAAAAGACATTTTTTCAAACGGCATTTGTTTGTGTAACACAGCAGAAATGAAGTTAAACAGGTGTGGATCGGAATATTCATTTTTGTGTGAACAATCCCTTTAACCCCTAGTTAGTACTGCGAGTCTCTTTGGATAAAAATGGCCTGCCAAATGCTAACTGGAAAGGAAAGGACAAGGCTGTATTGATTGGCAAAGCATCTACAGATCCCCACTAGCTATCACTGCTCAACACAAGGGCAGTTAATTAGTCAAATCTGCTACAAGTCGACCCTCAGAGAGCACTTGTAAAAGAAAGGACAGCAGAGGAGGAAGTGTGTCCCTGCGCAGGACGCTGCTTTATGTGGTGGGGGAAGGTCAGCAATCTGTTTAGTAATCCAGTGTGGCTGCTCTTGATTGGCATGTGAATGGACTATCCTTTCATTGATAAAGTGGCAATAAGTGAACACAATGGTGAGGCTAGAGTCAATGCACACAACAAATGTCACACCAAGTCAGATAAACACAAGGTGCCACTGAGGAGGGAATGGATTAGAATGTGCAAACTTAATAACAAAATCACTTCCTTTGATTTACTTAGGGGTCGTTCACACATGGTGTCTTCTTGTGTCAGCAGTTTTTCAAATTGTTTTTCTTTTGCAAACGAGCAAGACGGATGCAACACATCCTTCTGTTTCTTTTCAGCAGCCTCCTTCATGAGCACCGACTTTTTTTATATGCATATCAAACTTCAAACAATACAACTTTCAAGGCAGCTTTATTTCTATAGCACTTTATACAATGCATATTGTGCCAAAGCAGTTTCACAGTAATAAACAGCAAAATAAAAGTATAAATTATGGAAACTCATAGGGCTGCATGAAACATTGTTATAATAAAAAATACAAATTACATTTTCAAAATGCATTTTATTTAGTTCCATTGCAACTGAATTTAATTCCATTTCTGAAGCAAGTAACCTATATATATATGTATATATATATATATACAGTTGTGCTAATAAGTTTACGTACCTTGGCAGAATTTATGATTTCTTGGCCATTTTTCAGAGAATATGAACGATAACACAAAACACTTTTCTTTCACTCGTGGTTAGTGTTTGGCTGAAGTTATTTATTATCAATCAAGTATGTTTACTCTTAATCACAACAGAAACTACCCAAATGACCATCAAAAACATCCAAAGTTTACATACCCTTGAATCTTAATACTGTGTGTCGTTTCCTGGATGATCCACAACTGTCTTTCTGTTATATGATATTAGTTGATGATTGCCTGGTTGTTTTTAATAACTGTTTTAATTACTGAACCTGGCTGAAATGTATGCCATTCATTCAGTGCATTGATAGCATGCCAGAATGCCAGTAGCAGATATCGTGGCATTCATATTTTGGTTTTACTGTCATAGATTACAAAATGCAAACAAATATTGAGGAACTGTTGGAAGGGATTTGCCAGCAGACCCGTCCTCCACTCTTAATCACTACAGCTTATCTAAATCTTTTAATTCACTGAAAGGAAGATGATGGCACATACATTTAGAGTAGTTTAATCGAAAACATCTGTGGTGAAGTATGTGCTACAGACACACAGAACTAACATAAGGGCTTGCCTGAACATTTGTTTAAAACGTCAGTCCCTTTCACTGGCAGGTGCATCAGTATATATTCAGAGCTGGCTTTGATATCGGATACGCCTGTAGTCTCTGAATCATGCTTTGTGGATATTAAGGTAACCAAAATAAAGAAAGCAGACTTTTAATTTATTTCCTTGCGCAGTTAAAAAGATTAAGCACAGGATCCTCAGAGCCATGTAAGACTATCAACATACATGTGACCAATTTGTCCCTATCGTCACGCTTCTCCAGAGTGGCCCAAAATGCCCCCAGCTTCCCCGCGATAAGCTTCGACAAAGCCCCAGATATAATTTCACATCCACTCCGTTCCAGTGCCACAGCAGCAGTCAAAAGCCCATTCCTCTTCCAGTTCCTTCAGCCTTTTTAAGAGCCGCGCTGCCAGAAGTTTCACAGACTTTGGACGCTGTGTGACAATGGGCCACAGTGGAGAGGTTCTGTCCTCAAGACTCAGTATCAACAGTGTTTTAAGCACCTTCAGCGTGTTGACAGCACTGCAGGACGCCAACAGCTGAAAACCTCCCAGACATACTGAGCCCATTTGTTCTGCAGAACAGCTCTATATGCTTAACCCTATAAAGGTTACTGTATCACACTTGAAACAGATATCTCAAAAGAATCTAAATGACCAACATGACCAAAGCTTTGCAATATATATATATATAAATGTACCCCCTTAAATTTTTCACTCTTTGTTATATTGCAGCCATTTGCTAAAATCATTTGTTCATTTTTTTCCTCATTAATGTACACACAGCACCCCAAATTGACCAAAAAACACAGAATTTTTGCCATTTTTGCATCATTAGGTCAAAGGAACTGAAGAGCTCAGAGACAGAATTGTGGCAAGACACAGATCTGGCCAAGGTTACAAAAAAAATCTGCTGCACTTAAACACAGTAGCCTCCATAATCCTTGAATGGAAGAGGTTTGAGACAACCAGAACCCTTCCTAGAACCTTTCGGGGGAGAAGAGCCTTGGTGAGAGAGGTACAGACGAACCCAAAGATCACTGTGTCTGAGCTCCAGAGATGCAGTCGGGAGATGGGAGAAAGTTGTAGAAAGTCATCCATCACTGCAGCCCTCCACCAGTCGGGCTTTATGGCAGAGTGGCCCGACGGAAGCCTCTCCTCAGTGCAAGACACATGAAAGCCTGCACTGAGGTTGCTAAAAAACACCTGAAGGACTCCAAGATGGTGAGAATTAAGATTCTCTGGTCTGATAAGACCAACATAGAACATGTTGGCCTTAATTGCTAAGCGGTATGTGTGGAGACAAACCAGGCACTGCTCATCACCTGTCCAATACAGTCCCAACAGTGAAGCATGGTGGTGGCAACATCATGCTGTGGGGGGTGTTTTTCAGCTGC
>JAUMHQ010000059.1:26900710-26913243 GCA_032361165.1 Enteromius paludinosus
ATATATATATATATATATATATAACAACAATCAAAAATAATACAAAAAAAAAAAAAATACATTAGAATTGCAAAACTAAATAAATTGTAAAACAATTCAAAATTAATAGAGAAAATATAAAAATTAAATCTAATTCCAAATTGTATTTCTATATTATTATTGCATGGATTTTTTTAGTTTATTTATTTCTTATTTTTTGGTCATGATGAGTGATATCACTGATGAAATCAAAACCTTCGTCAAGGCACAGCCAGATTATTATTCATGATTAGTATGAATGTGAATCTTTCACGACCCTTTTGATGTGTGGTGTGTTTGATTTGGTTTGTGTATCTCTGTCCCTTTCTTGCACTCTCTCCATTTGTCTCCAGTGTGAATTCTTGTGATGTTGTGGTGGGCTTGTTTTTTCCTCTGTTGCCCTCCAGCTAGCTATTTTGATTGGGTTTTTGTTTTGCTCTGAGGTTGTGAAGGCGGCCCACAGGCCTTCTCAAGCAGTGCTTGATATTCTCAGCAGAGGAAGGTCTTTACTTTGCAAATACATGATGGATATTATAAAGTAAAACTCTGCAGTGTCTCTCTCTCTCTGGCTCTCTGATTAGGGGGCGTCACAAAGAATGGACGTGCTGTTCTTCAAACCGGCACTGTGCTGTCAACAGAAGCTTTGGCAGAGTGGAATCAGATAAGGGGCCCAAAGCGGAGCTGCACGAGGAGGCTGCCTGGCCACATGACTGCCACTGCAAGTCAAAGTTTTTGTCCTTCAACTGAACTTTGGCTCACTTAAAGAGCCAATGTGAGGGATCCCGATAGCCTTCATTGACAAGACGAGTACTTGACATACAACTGTAGCTCACAGCATGTCAGCACGTGTACAGAAAGGATAAATATGGAAGAAATTGAGACAGACAGACAGAGAGGGAGTAAGAAATCCCCTCAACCATTCAAGTTCAAAGGATCTAAATATTTACTTACTGATTAACTCTGCGATTATCTGAGTAAGTGTGTGTATTGAAATGCGTGTGCGTGTAAAAGAGAGCATACGTTATGCCTTTGGCATGAGTGAATCGATAGTCACCTGACTTGACCTCAACTCTTGTGACCCACAATTCCAAATGTCTGCTTAATGATTATTAGACGTTTTCAAAGTAAAAGTGTACAAACTGTGCTATTACGTGTGCGTGTACGTCAGACAGAATGCAGGACAGAGAGAATATAAACATTTGAGGCAATAACTGTTTGAAAGTTTGTACATTTTTTTGCTTTTATCTTACCCAAACTGACTCTATTCTACTTGTTTACAAGAGTCAAGTGGGCTGCACTGATGAAATATCTGTGTACTACAGTACAGTGCAACATTTTAACATGCTAAAATGTATTGACTGTTTACCAGTATGTTTCTGAGGTTTTTAAATACGCTTTTTTCGGAGGTTTTTAAAAACGCTTTAGTATGCTGGTATTCAGTTGGTAAGGAGTTGTTTTGGATGGTTGAGTTTGTTGTCTCATTTTATATTGCAATTCATTCATTTCGGTAGACTGCAGAAAGTAGAAATGAAAGGCAAAAATCTGGATTAAGGAAATAGTTGCTATTAACTACTTACTTATTATGTGTATTACTAGCATATTGGAATGTTATTAGTACTTATTAAGCACATTTTAATGTCTTATTCTATATGGCCATATTCTACATCCCATAATCCATACCTAAGCATTACTACTGCTACGGACAATACTACAACTTTTATTGAGTTGGTTGAGGGACAACTTTTAATCGTTAATGGTGAATAATGTATTATGAAGTGTTACCAAATCATTTACTTCATTGTACTCGTGTACTTCAAATCATGAAGAAAAATAAATAAATAAATAAATAAATAAATAAATAAAAACTGTACTAGCAAATAATATAACGTTAATTAAACAATTGAGAGTGTTTCTTGACACACTTAAGTAGACTTTTAAAACTGTACTTTGTAATAATGTCAAACTGAAAGTAGTTATTGTTTTAACAAATTTTTGTTGTAAAGCAATGCACATAAACTAAACTAAAGCACATGTAAAGTACCTGATTATAATGTTTACTGTAGTGGGTTATTCAATATTACATCTACAATTGATAATTTACAAAATTGCAACTTAATAACAAATATATAACTACAAATATATTTAAATACAAGACATAGTATTTTAATGCCATTAAATTATATTTGATGGTTTACCATACTGTACATACTTGTCAGTACAGTCACATCATCATGTGTCTGTGTTTATGTTGATCTGTTCCATGTGCTTTTCTGTTTTGTTTTCATTCTGTTCCCCCATGTGCTCTGATCATTTGTAACCCCGCCCTGCTCATTAGTGTTTGATCCACTGCCAGCCGTGTCTACCAGGTGTTCTGTGTTTTGTCCTTCATTAGTCTCTGTATAAATTAATTCCCCATGTCTTGTATCTCTGCCAGTCGATAAAGTTGCATGTACCTTTTTGGTTCGTGTTCATCTTGCTTTGTTTTAGTTTTTCCTGGTTTATTATTAAATGTTTATTGTTCAAGTGATTTCCTGCCTCCCGTGTTTCTGTGCCGCTGGAAAACTCACGACTCGCTTCACCACAGTGACAGTTCGACTGACCACAGTAAAGATGGCATTCACACCTGCGAACGCGTTCATCTTTGCAGACTTCGGTCTGGATTCACGGCCCCGTGCACCAACACCAACCAAGCACAAGATGGCCGTCACCCCCAGAAAGCCACCAGAACCGGTCAATGACTTTGACTTTTCATGGCCCGAGCCACCAGAACCATTCAATTACTCTGAGGTTCCATGGCCTGATCCACCGGAGCCATGTAATGATCCCGATCGGCTGTGGCCCCAGCCGCCTGAGCCCATATGTGACACTAATGTCCCAGAGGACCCGCCAATGCCTGCATGAACCCCAGAGAGGTCGTCTATGGACGTAGATTCTCCAGGGGTCCCGGTGGTGGCTACACAACATCTGGGTCTGTCCATTAAGGCCGCTCAGGAGCTCTCACCAGACCTGGAACTGGCCACAGAGGCTTTTGAACTTTCACCTTGCCCTGAACCGGCCGTGGAAGCCGATGATTAACTTTTCCTTTGCCCTGAGCAGACCAAGGGGACTGTTGAACTGTCGCCCTGCTCTGAGTCAGGCCCTGAGACTGCCGAACCTGCCCCAGCTGCCGGGACCATTCAACCCGAGACGGTGGCAGGTAAGAACTCGGCTGGTGAGGCCTATACTAACCTGTCTGTGCTCCCTTGTGCAGTTTCGTTGTCTGATCGGCCATGGAGGGCATCTCCGCTGTCTGGTCGGCCCTGGAGGGCATCTTCGGCTTGGAAGGTTTCCCCGCCACGTGATCCGCCCTGGAGGTCGTCACCTCCGTCAGCTCCGCCTAGGCGGGCGTCTCCTTGGAGTTCCTCTTCTATGTCTGCTCCGCCCTGGTGGTCATTTCTGACGTCTCCACCGCCCCCCTTAAAGACTTATGTTGTTTCCAGCGCATCTGGAAGCCGCGCCTAGGGAGGGGGCTCTGTCACATCATCATGTGTCTGTGTTTATGTTGATCTGTTCCATGTGCTTTTCTGTTTTGTTTACATTCTGTTCCCCCATGTGCTCTGATCATTTGTAACCCCGCCCTGCTCATTAGTGTTTGATCCACTGCCAGCTGTGTCTACCAGGTGTTCTGTGTTTTGTCCTCTGTATAAATCCATGCCCCATGTCTTGAAGTTGCATGTACGTTTTTGGTTCGTGTTTATCTTGCTTTGTTTCAGTTTTTCCTTGTTTATTATTAAATGTTCATCGTTCAAGTGCTTTCCTGCCTCCCGTGTTTCTGTGCCGCTGGAAAAGCTCGCGACTCGCTTCACCACAGCGACTGTTCGTGACAAGTACGTTCAGAGTAACCATATTTCAAAGACAATAGAAGTTATTATTTTATATTACATATAAAAATTTACTGAAATACTACTTAAGTGGGTAAAAACACTAAAAATAAAAATGTAAGGTAATATACTTTTTATATAACATTACATGTGTGTGTGTCCACATTATACATACAGTATTTACAGTAAAATACATTTTAATTTAATTGCAATTAACATGCAAATAAATATCTAAATGTCCTGCTTTCTTCATAAATCATAATTCGGACATGTGGGATGAGTTCACACTGAAGTTCAAAACTTAAGAAAAAAAATGTGTATAAACCTAACACTATATAACCCTATACTGATACTAATTGAAGTTACAATATTTGGAATAAATGTTGATTGCAATTAATTTCATCATTTTACTCTTCTATCAGTGTACCATTATCTATTTTTGTTTCAGCCCTCATCACATTTAAACTAAAATGGCCACAGGCTGTAATGTGTGTATGCGAGTTTGCAGAGAATGAGGTTCTTCAGAGGATGTTTAAGATGCGTCTCTGAGGAGCAGCGCAGAAACCTGTGTTTACAGGCATTAGTTTCAGACAGACACACTCTAGCTTGTTATTGTTATGCTGCATCGCAGCAGCCAGCTAGAGAAAACAAAAAGAGCAAGGAGGAGGTAAAGGAAGAGAGAAACCATTATTTCACCAAGGGAGTAAAGTAGTAGGACGAGAACACAAGCTACTGCACGCTGCATGAAGATGCTTGCTGTCGGCCGCGATTTAAAAGCAGAGCGTGAGAGCATGCATATTTTAAATAAGCAGCAAGCAATCGTGAAGCACTACACGTACTTGAAAAAGCAGTCAGACACAAAACTAAATGAATGCGTGCACTCCCTGACCCATTTCATACACCTACACTCACTGCATGTACATGTAAAACGCACATGATAGAGTCATGAAACTGCATCCTTCTACTTGAAATCCTTCACTCGTGGACAGACGCTCACTCAAATGCATGGTGATTACCCATGGTGCATTGGGCTGGAATGCCGGTCTGGCTCAGAACAAGGTGCCAGTTCCTATTATGGCGGTTAGCAGACAGAGCTTCTGGTTGTCTCATATCAAGCTCAAGAGCCTGATGCCAGATGCCTCCAGTGCAAAGCTCCACTCTGGGAGCACGGTCTGCTTGGCCTTGCACTCAGAATGCCCTTTGCTCACAATGTGGGACGGAGCAGGTGAGTACGGCCCAAAGCCTTGGCCTAACATTAACCCAGTGGCTTTTTTACACCATGATTAATAGACCTTGCTTGGTTTGCCACAGTCTCTAGTTCGTTATTAACCGGAGTCTTTACTTTTCTGAAATGGAGTGATTGATTGATAATACACTCTTAATAAAGGGTCCAATTAGAAACAGAAAGTGTTTTACGGCCTGATGCCATTGGGGAACATTTCCACAATATATATTTTATCTATCTGCTTGCTGGTGCTCTAAAGAACCGTGGCCAATAGACTGATCTAAAGGGCTTATAATCTAACATCAAGAAGTTTATAAATCTCTAAAGAACCATATAACCCAGGGGCTTTTTAGAGGTTTTGAAGCTCCGGACCTCCTGCGAGAGACTCCCTTCCTGCAGCTTTATATTTCTGTCTTTAAAGATTATTTATCAGTGGGAGGGAAAAAAAAAGTTTTTATGCATTTACATTTACCATTTGAAGAACCATTTTTTAATATATTTATTTTGTGTAAACCATCAGTGAGCAAGATAAAAATTAATCAATTAAAAAGCAAAAAAAATAATTAATTAATCAAATAAAATAAATAAATTAATAATTAAAAAACACATTAAATAAATAAACAAATAAATTACAAATGTACAGAAAATAATAAATGATTGAAAAATGTAAAATATAAATTAATAAATATAAATCAATAAAGTCGATTTTCACAAATGTTTCTCAGCTTTTCAGCAGTTTTACAGAAAATCATACTCTTAATATTTATAATATCTTCAAATCTTATTTTTACAGATCAGCTGGCCCAATCTGACCCAACATTTGGCAGTTAAATAATACAATCAAGCAGTTGAGATTTGCTAGTGCATATAGCTTTACATGAAGACACCATATGTATGCAGATGAAGTTAGACACACTTATATATCCATCTTTATATGAGATGTGTGTTTACATGTTACAACAATACACTATGTTTCACTTTACTTGTGTATTTACGCAGGATATGCTTCTATCCAGTTTCCCATATAGAGCAATAATATAGTTAACTTTTTAAAGTGATGTCAGTGGAATATAAACAGAACATCAACAGACTAAAATAAGCACTAATAAAGATTAGTTTCTCCAGGGGTCTCAGTAGCTACTTAACAGACAGTGGATTATTGCTTTGACAGGTCTAAAGGTCACAACCTTGTAAGCCCCAGGTTTAGTGGTCATTTACAATTAAATGAGATTTGCATTTAGACAAGCAGGAAAAGATGGTAAACTAAGAGACCATGTCAAGATGAGGGTCTGTTTGAAGAGAGTAGTTCTGTACTCTGTATATTGTGGGTTTGCTTTATCAGTTGTTGGTTCTCATACATATGCATTAGTAATGGGCTCTTTGGCCAGTGCAGACTGTGACTCTTTGCCCCGTGGGTAAGACTTCTCAGTTCTCTGACTTCAGAAATTCTCTCTGTTCAGCCCATTGACTTCAATCACAAGACCCAGTGCACTGGCATGCATCCTCCAGTCTTCTGTGACATTGTAGATGTCTGCATTTGAGTTTTGATGGACAAGGCTCTGTGATTCAAAATAGGCTGTTTGTTTCTTTCTAATCATCATGTGGATCCTCTGCCAGTTTTCAAGCTGAAACATCAAATGCATGTACATCTTCTGTCTCCATTCAAAACAAGTTATGGTACAACATGTTCCTGGATCAGCATCTTTGTTGACCCTGGAACAATATTAGGGTTAAACAATCAGATTTAAAGAACAAGTTTATAGTTTTTGTATGTTGTTGTATGTTTTGGTTCTTTAAATTTTTCATATGCATTTTTTAATACTTCATCAAAATTATAAGGACTATGCATAAGTAAATAAATAAACAAACATTTTTATAATACATATTCTTTTTGTATCTTCACTTATAATAATATAATTCACACACACACACACTGCATTTTTGCAATTACAAATAAAGCTACTCAAAATATACATAAATATATAAAAATAATAAACAAAAAATATTGATGGATAAAATATTGTTGATATTGTATGGTACAATTTATTTTGCCTTTAGCTCAACAACTCTTTAAACATAAACTGGAACTGGACAATGAACTTATGAGTGTTGCTCTGTTGTTTTCTACATATTAATCAATACAACATTTTTATTTTGCAGAAACTGTTAAACAATTACACATATGCATCTCTCCACTGTCTTATTCACCATACGCAAACAAACACACACATAGATATGCATGAACACACATTCACCAGAATGTCATTCAAATTAATCCCACTTGTGGAGTGTGTAAATCTACAAAAAAAATAAATGTTACAGTAATCTGACAAACAATCCATTATACATGAGGAAGTGGCCCTGGTGCATTACATTGGAGCATGACACACCCATGCTTGAGCTTTCAGAGCAGCGTGACAGTGATGTGCCCCTGTTTACTCTTTTATTCATCTGTTTCTGTCCACTATCCACACGCTGACAGGAGGGAGAAAGGAATGATAAAGACGAAGGCCGGTGCTGAGGTGTTATATCTGTTAGTTATGCATTCCTGGTGTCGTCTCAGATTGGAAGGAGGAAGAAGAAAGCGTGAATGAGAAAAGAGAGATATAGAGAGAGAGAGAGATGCAAGGCTCTGCGTGACACGGCAGAATTTACAGACTGCAGAAAATCCCAGTTGACCTAAATGCAGCCCAAGGGGGATTGCAAGTGTGTCTGTGTGTGTGTACACCAGTTACGTGCGCATCCTCAACAACGTTGGATTAGAAAATAGTCAACAGTCAAAAAAACAAAAAAAAACAAGCCATAAGCGAATATTACAAAATGTGACATCAAATGGTGTAGTAACTGTCCAACAGCTCCACAGAGTCTCTTTTGAATCCTTTGAGCTTCATGTTTTCCACTGACGTCCTTCGGAGTATACCACCTAACATGTTTGCAATCTGTCAACCTCAATCAAACGAACTGTGGAAATGATTTGACAATAACCCCTGGCATGGCAGGAAGTGTTCCCAGTTTCAGGAACAGGTTTACAACTACTGAGTATGTTGATGATTTGTTGACTAATGGTGTGAAAATAAGATAATCAGGTAACTCTTTACAATAAGTTTCATTAGTTCACATTAGTTAACAACATTAGTAAACATGAACTACGACTGAACAATACCTCAACAGCATTTATCAATCTTAGTTCATGTCAATTTCAGCATTTAGTATTGCATTAAAAGTTGTGCTTGTTAACATTGGTTAATGAAAAAACAAAACATTAAATTAAATGAATAATACATTTAACCAATTAATAAATGGAAAAGGGAGAAAACAAAAAAAAAAAACCTTATGAAGCTTGATTTAAATGTATGTGTTTCCAAAAATACTAATATTAAAGCATTGAAACCTTTTGATAATGTTGTTTTAGCTTGTAAACCATGTATGTTACTGGAACTGGACTACGAACACATCAGTGTTACTTATTGATATACTATTAATATCCAATAGTATTTTAATCCGATTTTATTTTTATATTTTCAGATTTAATTTAAGTTGTATTTTATGTGCATTTGTGATTGATTGATTGATTTATTCATTAACTGATTAATTCATGCCCAGCTTCAGTTTATATTTATTTTTAGTTTGAGTAATTTATCTTTTTCTGTCTTTCTTTCTTATTTAGTAATGTATATGACTTTTTATATGAATTTATTTCTGTAAATTAAAGATATATTAATAGGGTATTTTAACACTGTAATTTATATGAACGAAAAAACAAAACAAAAACAAACTAAAAAAAAAAACAAGAGTGAAGGCACCTTCACCTACTGGTTTCAGAAGTCACCACAAGCCACCGGTGCACACATGCATTAGTATGCGCATGTTGAACGCGTTGAGAAAAGATGCAATTAGAAGATGAGACAACAACAGGCCCTGGCGAGGAGAGCGACTGATATCAAAGATGCTGTAAACAGTAAACAGGTCTCCCTCGGAGGTGACGGTGAATGATGGCGTGTTGTTCTCTTCCAGGGGCAGCTCACAACATCAATGCATGTGGTATTTGCTGTTTACTTCCAGAGTGTCGATCTGCTCCCATACAGTATATCTGGAAGATGCAAGATGCTCAAGTTTATTACTTATGATGCAATTCAGATAGTGTTTGGGACCGCCTAGTGAGACTGAACAGCATGAGTGGCATCTACACACACACATCGATAATAAACTAAACAGAGCTGGCAAATGTGCTGCAGCCCCCAAGTGAATCTGTCTCTTCCTAGGCTACATAAGGTGAGCATTTCTCAAATGCTGGTCCTTATTCGCTCAATTTCTTCTGCGCACTGTGGCAGCAGCAGTAATCTACCCTAGAGACAGAGACACACACACACACACATACACATAAACAGAGCAGTACGCCACATGGTGTGGGATCCACCTGATGGATATCTGTGCGGTCAGCGTTAAATCCAGTGCTAACTGTGGCTCTCTGGGCCTTTGATTGGCACAGATCAGACCATAGAAAACAAATGAACTGCACAGCCTTCTAGCTCTTCAAAGCTGTTCCTGCACAGCTGCTGTTTTCTGTCAGTCTATTCATCAACAGCAACTGGAATGACTCAGTCGCATTGTCATTTTGACTGCAAAGCTTTCAAATGCAGCAACTCGACAAATCCAGGCAATCAAACATCCACACACATTTCAAATACCCGTTTTCTTGCACAAGTAGAATTATCCTCTGTTTATACAGGATCCTGAAACCATTTATATAGGTTGAAAACTAATCAGTGTCAGTGGCCTGAATTTACACTCCAATATATTCCTCTTGTCCTCAAAAAAAAAAAAAATATTAGAAAATATTAGTCAAAATATTAGAATATTTACATTTGTGTTTCTTTATATTTCAGGCATCGTTTTTTCTTTAAAACCACAATAAGAAGAAAGACTGCTGACTTGGTGATGGTCAAGAGGAAATTGACATCATTGAAACCCTGAACAAAGAGGGTAAGATCATTACCGAAAGAATGCTGTTCCAAAGAATATTAAATGCAAAATTAAAGAAAGTGGGTAGGAAAATGTGAACAAGGATGTATTTTCAGTCACTTTTCGACACGAGGGGTCCTTCGTTGTTTTCAGGTGTTTGGCTTAATGTAATGGTTTGCATGCATATATAAATTTATTATATTATTTTTTTTTGTTTATTGGAGCACTAAACCCCACACCTAACCTAAAACTACCTACCTCTGAACAATATAAAAACACACACAGGCAAATGCAGTTACTGTACAGGTTTTTATTGCACAAACTAATCATTATCAAGCAGTATAAATACATTACAAACAAGTCGTGTCACATCCCAAGTCTTCTGAAGCCATACAAAGTCTTTATGTGAAGAAGGTTTTAAATCTCTAAAAATGATCCTGCTCCTTTCACGAGCTGTCATCTGATTCAGAAAACACACTCACGTCCGGTAGCACGGCAATCGTCACGAGAGACGCAAGAGCCAATGACATTTCACAACCAACGTTGACGTAAGGATTCTTGAAGCACATTTTTTTTTACATCGCTCAAAGACTGCAGAGTAGAGGTCTGTTTAGATCATTCGTACAAATTCATACGAATTGGCATCTCGTAAAATACGTACGATTTAGAATAAATCATATGAATTCGTACAAGTGAGGTCGTACAAATTCATACAAATTAGCCACCTCGTAAAATATGTACGAATTGCCGTGAGATCAGGTTGGATATAACAGACAAAACTGTAGGTTGTGCAAGGATTGTATTTATTTTTATTCGTCTTGTCAAGATGCTTTTAACATTTATCTGTCATAATGGAAAATGTGTTGCAAAAATAAAATAAATAAAAACAAATGCATGCACAACATTGTAGCCTATATTTATCACATTGCAAAGGGTATTTCTTTCCCCATTTGCGTCTATGACGCATGAGAAAGACTCCCATACATTAGACTTGCCTGATGTGGGTTTCCTAACATTAAACGTACTGTTTTCTAATGCAAGCTGAACGTCATTCAAGGACAGCGCATCTTCACTTTGCTCATGTTGGTAAAGCCCGCTCTGATGCGCGCACAGACTGTGCAAATAAAATTCACGCACAAAAACACTGGTCCATGCACTCAGCATGTGTAACAGTTTTGAGCACTGGCTGGACTGGTGCTCAATAAGAATGAGGAAATCACAGATATGCTGTTCCGAAAAAACATTGGGAATGCTATATTGTTAGATCGCCCGCTCCCCTTCAAATTACACCAGTTACCGACCGCTTCCGCGTTTTATTCGGAAGTTTATTCCCGCACCGCAAGAAGTCTGGTCGGTCCCGCGCCTGCAGACCTCTACTGCAGAGAGCACAGGAAGTTCACAGAAGACGGAGACAGCGGCCTCGTCTATTCCTCTCACAAATCAATCGTTTTGCATCAGAAGACTTGGAATATTAATGTCTTTCAAATTAAAGATGACATTGGTTGGATCTGCCTGCTATATCTTGTGTTTTACTGACAGATGGTAGGTTTAGGGGCAGGGGTTGAGTTACGTGCTCATAAATGTGTAAATAATATAATTTTAAATAAGACTGTTTACATTGAAAAATCACACCGCTACATATATGCAATGATGCCAATGTTTTTACCCAATATGTCTTTTAATTATGACGATAAAATAAAAACATATATACTGCGCTGGCATATTGATGCTAAGGGTATCCTATTTAAAACAATGGAGGAATGTGACTGAAAAGGGGTACCTTGAACATCGAAAAATTACGCGAAACTGTTTTGACTAAGCGTCAAAATATGACGAGTTGGAGCGAGACTGTGTTGAATACTAGCTAGCTGTACTTAACAGATGTCAAAGACAATGTTAGATCCTAAAAACGATTTATCAGCATAATAAAGTATAGATTCCCTGCTTCTTGTAAATACTACAATTGTGAAAACAGATGGATCTTAAATTAATAATAATTTATTTCTTAGCCAGAAAGTGTTTACTGATTGATCTTCGATGAGTGTGTTATTTGGATTTTTTTTTTATTATTTTTTTTTAGTTCGATTTTTTTGGTTTATTATAAAACATACTGGAGACGTTCAAAATACTTTTTTGCATAGTTCGTAATGCTTATTTTACAGAATGAAGTTTGGTGAAGTTGGTGTCCCCAGGATTCCAGCGCAGGCCATTACTGAAACTGTCCCGTTATTCTCTGTGCTCCCCGTGATGGCACCGTGTGGGCCACATACTGATTGCCAGAGGCCGTGCTTGTCTGCACCATCACCTCAGAACCCTGACCAGTGGCGTTTCTAGACAAATTTTACTAGGGGGGCCAAGAAGGGGCCAGTGTTTAACCAGAGGGGCACATTCAAAATGACAACAAACCTCGGGTTTCCCCTAGGTCCGCTGTCAGGCTTTGGTCATTCTATGCTTACAGCACGGCGGGA
>JAUMHQ010000059.1:26946610-26956770 GCA_032361165.1 Enteromius paludinosus
ATTTGATAATGTTCAGTGCTTTGCTACAATCTGTATTGTTAAAAGCGCTATATAAATAAAAGTGACTTGACTTTAAAGCATTCAAACACAAGATGCAGAAAAGCTCTACCGAGTACTCGCTCTCCATGTTTGGTGCGCATGCGGAGAGCTACATCCCATGGACAGCAGCAAAGTACCAAGATCTGCTTTGCGTCCTGCCCTGAATGAATACAAATGACATGTTAAACAAACAGAAAAAGATGTGAAAGAGCCCAAATTCAGCAACTCCACACGGTGTGCTGTGCACACAGGGTGCATGCAGAAACAAAATTTTCAAAGGGCTTGAATTTGTCTCTTTTTGCTAATAAGCAAATAAATTGTGATAGAATGATGTTTGAATACGTTTTGTTTTATCTGTACATTTTTTTTTTTTTTTTATTGGACAGAACCAGGCCCACAAACCAATCTACAACCCTGACTGTACATCACTGGTGTGATCTGTACATTAAAATAAGGGGTGAAAGATTCTCTTTCAGCAAACCAAAACAAACATACTCTTTGAACAGAAAATAAAGCCAACTCTTCTCATTGTCATCTGGAAGTGGTTCTCAGCACCTTGTGTTACCCACATGACTGCAGGTGGAATCAACTAATTACTATCTACAATCTACTGAATCATGTCAGATTACTTCGTGAACAGAGGCAAGCTTATAACAATAGGCCACATTCTTACCTGTGGCTGAAAACCAGTAGAAGAGCTGGTTCTCACGCTCACAGATAACACCAGCCCCAATGTGCGACTCGTGAGACAATGAGAAATTAATAGCGCTCTTTTCCCCACAAAAACATTAATGAATGGAACGGATTCGCATGTAACTCCACTTCGAAACCAGCAGAAAAGCCACAACTGACCCCACATCAGTGGTACAAGCTTAGAGTATTGACATACAGAGAACTATGAAGGCTTGTGTGTTGCTGTGCGCTCTTTGCTATTTATCGATCTGACTGAGGTTCATGGGACTTCAAGCAAGACGAGTTCCAGCTCAGCCATGCTTGGCAGAGTGGTAGCAAGACCTCATAGCTGCAGAAGTGTGAGGGCGTGAGGGGCAAGCCTGAATGTCGACCTGCCTTTTTTCCTCTTGTAAGCCAGCGGCGCTGTGTGTGCATGCTCCATTCTCTCGCCCGTCGCCGGCTGAGTCTTAATGGGATTTCCAGCTCAGCAGAACGCACCTGTTCTTCAGACAAAGAACCCCAACCCCCATCCCCCCCACCCCCATATCGATTGGACCACCGGGCCACACCGCCATTCATCAGGCGGCTCGTGATGCTCCGGCGGCTTCAAACTCGCACGCACACAAAAACACATAAATGAACACACCCGGGTATGTTTTACCGCCGGCCGCCAATCACACATAACCAGGGATCAGGACTGCTGTGAAGGATTGTTGGCTGGGGCTTGAGAGAGGGGGAGCCTATGGGGATGTAATCGAGGAGTAAGTGAGTGTGTCTGGGAATGTGTGTGTGTGCATGTGTGTTTGTGGGCCGCGATTGGCCATAAATAACCTGAGACTTTTAACCAGCAGTGGGACTTGTGTTGGAAGATCCACATTGGTTGCTATTCGCAATTATGTTAGATCATGCTTTAAGACCACACAAAGCCACTTTGCTGATGCATTTTTCAGACAAAACTGAAAAGCACAGTTCCAATCAGATACACAAGTTCTTGGGTCTACAGGTTTTTAGTCGCCCACCTGGAAACGCATTTTTAAGGTTTTACCAATCACAAGGAATTCTGGCACAGAAAATAATAAGTAGATTTGAGTTTGAGAGTATGTCACAGAAAGTAAACTAGATATCCACTAGCAGAACGTAATTTCTGTCACTTTGTTTTCTAATCTAAAGCCAGCATATATTTTGAAATCACAGGTGAGTTAGATTAATAAGGTGATTATTTAGTTAAGTGATTAATCACAAAATTTTGGGTGAAGTAACGCTTTAATGAGGATATTTTACCTGGTTTTTTTACCTGTATTTACCCGTTACCAATTTAATTTGAGGGTACTTAAAGTATACTTGCAAAAGTCAAACTTCATTCAAATATACTTCAGTATGTCTTTACTTGTACTTCAGCACTTCTTTTGGACAATTATTTGTTCCAGTGCATTTCAGAATAGTAAATTGTTTTTTTCTTATTTGTTAAGTTTAGGTACTGGGTATTAGGTATTTTATTTTTTGTATTGTCGACTATTTTCTTAGTCAATTTTGAGAAAAAGGAGACAAGGCTTCCCTTTTCTCCTCAGAGAAAAAAAACCCTGAAAACATGCCAATAAGCAACTAGTTAACAGTGACAATTGTTCGATATACTAAAGTGTTAAAGTGTTGGTTGGTTTATAAAATAAGCCACAGTGAAGAAAAGACCCTATCCATGCTCAATGCAGGATCATATCACACGGGGCTTCAGCGAGGAGATTTCGAAGCCTGTCGGTCGTGTACTGTAGCATTGTGACAGCTGGCATCTTTTAAGGGCACCGTTTTTCAAAGTCACACCAGTATGACATGACACACGCCCTTCTGCCACCATCAGTCACCTTAATACCACGGCTCCAACTCCTCAGCGATGTCATCATTACATCGCTCTTCAATTACCCTGACCTCCACGCACGCACTGGACTCCAATCCCAGTCCCGCTCTGTTGCTGCAGAAGGTTAATTGAAACAGAATGCACAGCTAATTTCTTTTCTAACGAGAGTGGGTGAGGTGTAATAAGTCAAAGAGACATTACAGGCCTTCCTTGAAAGAGCTTTGAGGAGAAAAGCGTTCCTTTGTTTAGTGGGCTGGCAGAGTTGCATGCTGAAGATGTGCGTGAGTGAATCATGCATGTTTGAAACTAAAAGACTGAATCTCACTAATCTTCAATCAAATGTCTAGGTCTGACTGTTCTGTTCATGCACAGGGGTCTGCCGGTCTCCAGAGCCATAAGCAGGTGAAGGATTGGACCCTCGAGGGCACCACACCGGAAGATGGTTTGAGTCAGACTCCAGGTTTGCCCTTAAGGGTTAGAGTGGGACATCTTGTGTTCAATTCTCCGGTTCTGAAGCATCTGTGTTTTTGTGCTTGCGTTTGTTCATACACAAGAAGTGTGTTTACATATCAGAGTTCTCTAGCCCGGTTCCGGGGGACCCACTGTCCCGAAAAGTTTATTTCCAACGTGCTTCAGCTCAGTGAGTTAAAAAAATCATTAGATTTATGAGCATCTGTGACACCAAACTAATTTTTATTAATAACGTATCAGTGGAATTAAAACTTCAGAGCCCCACTTAATCTCACTCGTATGAATTCATAAAATGTATTCTAAATCGTACATATTCTAAATCGTACGAGTTGCCAATATTATGTTTTAAAAACAAAAAGAAGGTACGTGTGTTTGTATTTATCAGTTTTAGAAGGTTAATCCCATTATTAAACCAATTACATATGAAGTAGTTAATGTGCATAATCCACTAAACAAATATGCAAATCTTATAACTTTGACAAGATTCCTCTGGCAGTGTGAGCAAAAATATTCTCAATATTGTAACAGTAAGATATATTTTTGCTTTGTACAAGTTTAACAGCTGATAAAGCTGGCATGGGGCCCAAAACTCAATGCAATATACATAAAAAAACAAACTAATAAATACACACTTGTACAGTTTGTTGGTGTCCCGATAAATGATTTTAAATATCATTTTATTGTTTGGCCAACATCACCACAGTAGCCAATAATAGCAAATAAGGATGAATGAATAAATAGAGTCCAATAATACTGTTTCAAGTCTCAGCAAGAACAGACCCCTGTGGGGAGGCATTTGTTAGAAGAAAAACATCCTCTGTATCTGCATATTCCTTTGCATATGCGCAGACACTGCTTAAAGGGATAGTTCACCCAAAAATGAACTGTCTTTATTTACTTTATTGACTTTTTAACTTTTTGACTTTGTTACGCAAAAGAAGAAAAATATCCTGGACACTCCTGGCCATTTATTATTAGTGCTGATTAAGCACATATTCAACATGTCCTTATTTTACATCCCTAATCTTACCCAATGCCCAAACTTAACAGCTACCTTACTAACTATTTATAAGCAGCATAACAATTAATTGAGGTAAAAGTCTTAGCTAATAAAGTCTACCAATTCTACCAAAATATATTGTAGTTTAGATTTAGATTAAATGCAGTTAGCTGAACTTTTTCTCCGGTTCAAGGACTTAAGTTTGTTGAAATTTAATATACTAACTTCTGTTGTCTTTGAAATATGGTTAAATTACTGAGTGTACTGACAACCATTTATCTCAAATGTTTATGCCATTCAGATTTATTAGTAATTACATATATGTAATAGTGCATTTAAAACATATTAATGTTTACTTTAGTATGTTAGTCAATGCGTACATCAAAATAAGTGCACTTTAAAGTAAAACCTCTAATTTGACATTTTTTGACTACTTTTTTTTTTTACAATAAAAAGTGTACTTAAGTGTGTTAAGAAACAAAGTCGCAAAAGAGTCTAATAAAGTCTAATAAAGTAAAATAAAGTGATATTGTGAGTTATGTTATCTGCAAGTAGACTTCAAAAACATACTTTTAAGATTTATAGTACACATTCAGTACCGTTAAGCACTTAATTTCTTAAGGGTAGGCAGTCGTGCTTCAAAATATCAAAATATAAAGTATCAAGTATTCAACATGACTCACATCCTATGCTTTTAAAAATAAAGGTGCTTAAAAGATTCTTCACAGCAATACCTTTTTAATCAAAGGTTATTTAAAGAACCATCTCTTTTTTTATATTCATATAATCTGAAGAAACTGCATATGACCTCAGCAACCTGTCGAATCAATCAGTGTGGCTTGTTTACACACAATTATCAAAAGTCAGACTCCACGAAATGTTGAATGAGAACACAAACAAACAGGTGCTCGGTGTGCAGTAAATCAGGATATATGTGAACACAACCTGCAAACACAAAACGCTCTTATCACGCTTGATATTTGTCATCTTTGTTTTGCACGCTCTTTTGTTTAGAAAGATTAAAGAAGTTGAGGGAAGGAAGAAGAAGAGGGAGGGATGGGGTTTGCTATTGATGTGCAACGACGGCCCTGATAAAACGTTATGGGAGCTGAGCTTTACTATCAGCTCGGCTCTTTCGGCGCTTGAAGACTCACGCTTTCTCTAAAGACATCTGGGAAAGGAATGCAAATCTTTCCTGAATTAGATTCCCAGTTGAGGGAATTGGGGAGGCATGAACCTACGGAAATGCACAAACACACACATATATCAGATTCCTAAACTCAGTTAATGGATCATGGATGTCACAAGCATAATGTGATTACCACAGATCCGTTTGAGCCTTCAAAAAACCACTCGGCTCATGGGCTTGACTATAATGCACATCTCAGCCAAATAAATCCTGTTTCCACCCAGTACTTTTAGAGAAGTTAAAGACGTGGCTTCATCAAAAATATATACATTTCAAATAATGACTGATTGTTTGCTGGAGGGAACAGAAGGGGGAATGGATAAGAGATGAAAAAGGAGGTAAGGAAAGAATACATTTTTTATTAGCGGCTTTCATCACCATGTATATGTATCCGGCCGTCCCAAACTAATCCTATTCTGTGCTAAAATTTAAATAAACAACTGACTGGAATTGAAATTAAAACTTTAAATGATCTCCGTTACTTTTGTGTTTGAAAGAATGAGTCACGCAGGTGAATCATCTTTTCAATGATGCGATGCAGAGAAACGTTGCAATAAAATAATTCACTATAAACTCACATGGGTTTCCAGGAACGCACTGAAAGGGAATTTTAAAACAGCCAACATAAAGATTGCCGAGAAACACACAGCCTTTTAATAGCTAATACTGTGAAGAGGAGTTAATGGATAGCCACTGTTTCAATAGACCAAACAGTCTCGTGATACAAAAGAATGGCATTGTGTGTATTTATAGTCAGGCTTCTGAGGAAAACACTATTAGTCTGTGCTTTCATCCATGTCTTGAATCCAAAACTAAATTTGTAATGGTAACATGCAATGCGTTTACTCCATAACAGATAATTTAGACATCATTAGGTGGTATTATTAAATATATTCATATACTGGAAATATTTGGAATAATAACTAGAAGGATTAACGTAAATGTTTAGGAAATAATCAAATTTTCGCACATTTAGTTCTTTGGTATGACAGTCCACACGAGTAATAATTCTTTTAGGATTTCAAGTACACTACAAGTGCACATTCACTAATATTAAGTGTGCTTTTTCACAAGGGTAGACGTGAATCATGTATCATAGTTTTTTCCATAATTGGAAGATTTTTTACTAACTAATGCACATTTAAATGTACTTAAACATGCTTCTTTTCACAAGGGTAGTAATATTACTAAATGTGTTCATATGCTGGGAATATTTCTAATGCTGTTTAATGTAGGAATTAGGACGCAGATGCATTACATTATGTAAGTCACATGATCTATTTGGCAAGAATATGATGTGGGGAGCGCCTGATGGAACATTATCATCCCCAAAAGTTTCCCTGCCCCACCTCTTCGCTTCGCTCGGTCTCTCTAGCCTGTGGCGCCCAAGTTTTTCCAGCCCATTCATGGTCTCAGCTAGCAACGAGAGAGAGAGAGAGAGAGAAGCTCATGTGAAAGCTGAGAAAGCTGGAGGCTACCCTTGCCTTGGAAATCAAGGTGGAAGGAAAAACATGTGACGGTCCTTTGGTGCATATATGACCTAGGACTCTCATTGGCAACAATCATGAGGACATGGCAGGCGTATAGTCATGGGATCATGGGTTTGAAACTTAATCTGAACAGTGAGTGAGTGGGTAACTGAACAAAAAGGTCCAGCTGTTTTTTTTTTTTTTTGGGTATGGGTAGGGAGAGATGTCCAATGACGTCTCAGATTACATGTACAAACACACACACATAGCCGTACGTCTATTGATAAAAAAAAGAAGAAAGTGGCCCCACACCTCAAAAGTCACGTACTTAGGAATGCACGATTATCTGTGCTTCCTTTCATTATTTGTATGTAAATTAAATGAGGTATCGCAAAACAGATCAGGATGCAAAATTCCCATACAATATTAAGATGTGCATCTTCTTCAGATCTGGTAAGAATGTGCAACTATAATGTGACTTTTCCTAAATAGATCTGATTGGGTAACTGATCTAAAAACCAGACCAATCCTAATACACACCATCTCAAATATGGATTTATTCTGAAATACCAAAATGAGTTTGTATAATAACCTCCCAGAACTTTCTCAAATTACTGTATTCCCAAACATCATGCATCTACCTCTTACCGCAAACTCACAACAAAACAGTATTTTTTAATGCGTTTCATCTTTTGGTCAAAATTTACAATGTAAGAAAACCATCATAACTAATTCATTGCACTATACTTTTCTCCAATTTTTGAGCCTAATCGTTTAGTATACTTAGTATGCCTGTACAACAAAGTTTATTTCTTTAAAACATGATACAATACTTTTAAATCAATAAATTCAAATATAATTTAAATCCAAACTTAAATTATAACACTTTATTTTTAGATGCCCTTATTACATGTTACATGACTATAGTACTGGAACAAAATGATGCTTAATTTTACATGTAATAATCCTAAACCTAACCCTATAGTAAGGACATGTTGTCAATTAATATTACTCAGAAAAAAGGACACCTTAAAATAATGTGTAACCCAAAACTTTTAACATTATAACAAATAGCATTTTTTAAAAGTGTGCTTAAGTTTATTAAGTCATGCATTTTTCTCTCTTTAAGTGCACTTACTGTAAGTAATCTTTTATTTCATTAATATTATATTTCTGTATCTGCAAATACATGTTTTAATTAATTGAAGAAGTGCGCATTCAATATGATTAAAGACACTTTTTTTTATTAGGGTTGAGCTAATTTTTGTTTGAAGAAAGTTTTCCCTAAACATAAAAAATGCAGTGAATTTTGTCCACATTTAGGATTACTCTTGCATTGAGATGAACTTCAAGCTAATGGAGAAAAACTGTGGATGGAACCAGCAATTGGCTTGAGCTATAATGGTTTCACCAGTCAAAGAAAAGCCAAATAACCTTTTACCACGTTACTCTGAAACGTGACGACATTAAAACGCCATCTGAGGCGCCTGAGTCACCCCGCGATGGAAAGGTGGAACCAGGCAGCCTCGAATGGCTCAGCGTTACTGCCAATCCAGTGCAGGCAACGTACCCCGAGTGGAGTTGTGCGTCACCTCGATCCCAGGGCCCCTTGAAGGAGGAACAGGAGAGGCCGGCTTCCTCTGTAATCTCGGCTAGCTCGCTCTGTGGTTGTCATACAATCCCACAGGTCATGGCCGGGGCAGGGCAGGGTGTCACGAGGTTCGTTGCCATGGACTCAAAGAACACATGTTTTTTTATAGACAGGAGACAAGTGTGAGTGTGCACTTACGTGTTGATGTTGTGGAAAGGACAGCGTCATGAGATTGTTCCTGACTGAAGCAGGCTTTCGTGTGGCCACGTCTGGAGAACTTAAAAAGCCTGAACACAAACGTGTCACCTCTAGTTAAAGCGCTGTGTGTGTGCGCACGCGTGGTGGGCTGTCATTCGTTCCAGGCCGTTCCCCATGGCCACTGGCTGTTTTAAGTGACAGGCCATCAGCGCTGAGGTCACTGGGTGAAATGAGAGGTGCAACCAAGGCTGAGTGTAAGACTTCACAGAAAGCCACACAATGATCCCAGCGCGGTGTGAGGGGAGTAAGACGTATCGAGATGGACTCGTAACGTGACATATTCGAAAAGAGTGACATTAAACAAGAATTTCACATTTTCTGAAGAACATTTGAGTGGTGCTTGAATGTGTGAAGCCCATCAGCATGATTCCTTGGTGCACCTATTACTGAAATAATAACACTCAATCAAGTGTGAACTAAATGTTTCAGACATTTAATTGTATATTTATTGCAAATATATGAAAATGCAGTATAGTTTCGATTGGTAGTAGAGTGCATTCTTTGTTTGTTTATTTTTGACTCAGTTAATGTTAGGGTGACCATATGTGCCATTTTTCTCGGACATGTCATGGCCAAGATTACTATATTGCTGTGTTTTGTACGTCAAGGAAGCAACGTCATGCCGATCGGTCTGCACAAGCAAACCAAGCCATAACCTTTATCCTTATAGAAATCCTGGCCAGGAGAAATGGCACATATGGTCACCCTGTTATGTGTAATGTCCCAAATAACTTCTTTTGTATTTGAGATATGCTTAAAATTTGAATGCACTGATAAGCACTTGTTATAAACTAATGTCATTTCTATTGAAACTTGTTCATACAGTATATATGTATATAGTTGTAATGACATGTTTGCATTCTATAGAAGCCAATGGCTACCAGCAAATGTTTGGTTACCAACATTCTTTTTGTGCTCAACAAGGCATTCATGCAGGTTTGTAACAATTTGTGTTATACTTTCATAACACGTTATCTGTGAATACAGAGCTATTTTTGTGGTTTTGCTTTATTTTTAATCAAAATGAATTGGCCACAGCAAACAGGAACATGAACTGGAATGGCATGATGTTAAATGTATTGAATTGCAATTTAAAGAAATTCATTATTTTAAGTGGTAATGCATTCTGGGAAATTAGGTGGTTTTCCACACTGGTATTATTTATGTATTATTTAAAGTTGTAGATTCCAAAATGAATGAATTAATTTATTCCTTCATTTGCTTGTTTAATTGATGCAATCATACTGACTAAATACAATTTTGTATGACAGCTATCAATCTATCCATCTATCCGTCCATACAAACATTATACAAACATTGCTTTTCTAGTTACAAATTTTGGTCCCCCTTTATATTAAGTGTCCCTTATACCTGTGTACTTACATAGTAACTAGATGTGTATGTAGTATGTAACCACAGTGTAAGTACTCACTGGTACATAGTATTTACAGCTGTAATATTTCAACCCAGTCGCACGGTAGGTCCTGACAATATCACGAAATACTCATAAAATCTATTGATTCGTGTCTGGGTCACGAATATTTCGTTATTTTCGTAACTCCAGCACGAACAAAAATCTCTGATTCCATTGGATGCGTCAATTCGTGGTGGATTCACGAAAG
>JAUMHQ010000059.1:26980279-26995206 GCA_032361165.1 Enteromius paludinosus
AGGTCCCCATGAGGAAACAAGCTTATAAATCACACAGAATGAAGTTTTTTGAAAATCCAAAAATGCACACAGTTTCCAGTAAGGGGTAGGTTTAGGTGTAGGGTCGGTGTAGGACTTTAGCACATACAGTTTGTACAGTATAAACATCATTACGCCTATGGAATGTCCCCATAAAACATGGAAACCCAACATGTGTGTGATTGTGTGTGTGTGTGTGTGTGTGTGTTTGTTATAGTTCCTAATTATGCCCATTACAGCTATACGTGTCAATGTTTTATGCTGAATTTATGGTTTACGCAGTTTATAATTTATGCACTTTTTTAAATAGATATATGCTTATAGGATCTTAAGCACATTAGAACTACACATTCAATACTCTTTCACAAGAGTTAACAAAATTGTTCATGCCGAAAATTAAGAAACCATGTCCCCTCTGCTTAGAAATAATAGAAGCTATGCTACTTTTATTCATGACGACACCGGAGTCCAGTTCATTAATGCTGAAGCTGGCCAATATGACATGTCTAACCTTTGTAATATGAAATAGTCACACAAAATTATATCTTTGAACATTTCATTTACAAATATGAGGAAGGAAATTTGTAGAACCTGAAAGGCTTTAACGCCACTATAAGACCATAGAAAAAGGAAAAGGTCATGTCAAAATACAGTCTGAGGTTCATTCTAAGAGATATATCAAAAAGACAGGTACATATTTAGCCTTTGGAGACTATGCTTCAGAATAGAGACTGGAGAGCTGAAATCTGAAAAAAAAGTTTTCATATGCAGCTCAGACCTTATAAACTGCCGTGACCAGTAACCTGCGATATGAAGTGAGAGATTTAACAGCAAATGTTGATAAAACAGACACATCAACACTAGTTAGAGGCTTGTGAGATGAGAGATCACTGCCAAAGCTTGGCATAAGGCTTTCCAAATCCGGCTGGATTAATGGATGTGGATCCAGAGGGGAATGTGGAGGTTAACAGCGAGTCTGGGGTCAAAAGGTCACGGCCGCAGTGACTGACAAATGGGAAGATAAACCTGGACAGGGCTCAGTTATGACCATAACACGGCGGCCGAGTTAGCGCTTAGATAAACAAGGATGGATGGAAAAGATTCCTGACAGCCATTTATCTAAGTGATTTTATGAAATCATTTTTGAAGCTTGATTTGACAGGTTGAAGGAGGGACATTTGATGTTGGCAGAGACTTTGGGGTGGCGGCAAAGGAGGAATTGAGGTTAGCTTAGTAGAGGCTTCTGCTGTCAAAAAACATTTTCTTTGCCACAATCTATATTTTACAAAACCCTGAAAATACAAGTGTGAAGGACATCTACACTGTGCTCACACACAAACACACACACACACTGCATTTTTGCCTTGCTTCCCTAGACAGGTTTCTGTGCATCATCAAAACAAAGTAAATTTACTAAATGTAAATTATGCAACAACAATCTAAAAAAGAAATGAGCTTACTCTGCATGACATTACTTTAAATCTTCAAATTACATAAAACAAAACAAAACAAAAAATAATACTTGCATATAATATATGAAAAGTTAATCTGCAAAAACAGATAACATGTTTTTAACACTTTTCAAAAAAACATGTTTTTCCACACATCCTCACACATTTTGATGCTTGGTCAAGACCCTTAGAAAACCCTTAGCTTCAATATGCCGAAGCAATGTTTTTTTTTTTTTTGTTTTTTTTTTTTTTTTTATCATAATTAAAATATATATTGTGTAAAAACAATGTCATTATTGCGTATATGTAGGGGTGTGATTTTCAATATAAACAATCAGAACAGTTTTATTTAAATTATATTGTTGACGCATTTATGAGCACGTAACCCAAACCCTGCCCCCAAACCTACCATCTGTCAATAAATCACAAGGTATAGTAGTGAGAATGTGTTGTTTTTTTCATTCCAATTAATCTCAATTAAACTGCACTTGTCTTTTTTTAGGTTAAAAATAATAAAAAATACAACTAACAAACACAGTAAAACTGTCAGGATCAGCTGGATGGGCTAGCTCAGGCCACTGGATGGCTCTCCAGCGCCCAGCAAACTGTGTGTGTGTTTACCTCTGTTTTAATAGCTGAACTCAGTCCTATGAACTCATGTCTCCGCCCACTCATTTGTTGTCATGGTGTTTCATTTCAAGTCTCCACCCACTGACCTAGTTTTAAGAGTATAAAGTTGAGTGTTTGTCACGGTCCATTGCACTGTCTTCCAGTTGTTTTCTACTCCGTGTTTACCGGTAATGACCCTGATCGCCTGTCTGATTCTGCTCTGTGTGTCTTAAATAAACAGCCTGCACATGAACCCGAACGTCTCCTTGCTTCCTGCTCGTGACAAAAACATAATTAAACATAATAGTAAAAAAAAATATTAAAATATTAAATAAAAATATTTTTTGAAAAAAAAAAAAATGGTTATCTGTTTTGTCATGTATTATTTTTTCTGTATTAGCATAATATATAAGGCCACTTAAGTGTGCATAAACAAAGACAATTTCACGACACACTTAAGTGCATTTTAAATGGTGTACTTTGCAATCTTATCAAATTATAAATTTTTACTTAAAAATTTTTAAATCAAGAACATTTGTGCAAACCACTAAGCATCAGTCTTGTAATCATATATCTTGACTTAAAATTATTATTGGCCATTTTCTTTTTAATGCTCATGAATTTCATTTAGATTTTTGTGTAAAACAAAAAAATACGGGGCAAGAAAAGGAACAACTCAAGACAAAAAAAAAAAAAACATATCTTAAGCAATTTTTTTTTTTTTTTTTTTTTTCCAGTGAATAGCTCTTGTTTTGAGCAAATAGTTTGTGGAAAACATCCCAATGTTACTGATAAAGAAAATGATTTTCAGAGTGTAGATCAAACCCAGATGTCTAGATAGAGAACAGCGCTCTCATTTTCTCTCCCTGGCTCGTGCCTTGGTGGATTTTGTAAAGTACACAAACGAATCCACAGGAGAACCTCTGAAGATGTCCCTGATATTTCGCAACAACCTGAATATCATCTTGTGTGGGAGTATTTACACCAGTCAGCCAGTGCAAATATCAACTTCAGACTGCACTGCTGAACTCTCCCAACAGTAAACTTAACACTGACTCACACTCAGAGAGAGCAATTAAACAAGAAGAGCCATCAGTTGTGGGAGACCACAGCCAATGCACGGGGGTGTAGGCGAATAACGTAAACGCTGAATATACATGTTTAATGTCACCGTCTTGTCCGCTTCCAACTCCCACCTGCACACTTTACTGATTCGGACCACGCCCCTTTGTGCCCTGCTCATGAATAATGTATAAAGGTCTCCATAGCAGGTGTAGTCGGGCCCGTGAAATGATATGAATATTCAGTCACGGCGATAATGAAATCAAAATGTTAAGGATGGTTATGTGTGGGTTGAGTGTGGGAATTGCTGGGGTGCGCAGATGGGGAAAAATGAGAGATTTGATATGCACTGACAGAACCGAAATGCTTAGCCTTAAATTTAATAGCTCGTCAAAATTCTGATGGAGATGTCATTTGGATGGAAAAGATGGCAGTCGTTTTGTGCACATCTAAGATAATGGGTTGAGGTAAAAAATAAAAGGATTTTAGATCATGAATCATGAGATTGCTTTGGGAAGATAAAGGTAAAGTTACCAAGAATGAGTTTTATTTATTATTTGGCAATTGTTGAAAGGTTGAAAGTCTTTGTCTTTGTAATTCCTCTAAGAACATTCTGATAACATTTCCATTAAGTTATTATTTTTATATGTCCTCTGAAACAATAATGAGGATGTTAACATGGACATTAGTCCCAGACTTAAATGTAAATTTGGGCTGGACTTATTCTAAAACACGCCAGTGCCTTAGTTTTGTCTTAAGACGCACACCAGTAATGTGCACTTCAGCATATTCTTTCAAATTATATAATTTACTATACTACTTTACTACTATTTTAAAAGAATCCTATAAAGTTTACATAATTATTTCACAAATATTTTTTTTTTCTTTTTATTTATTTATTGAGATCATGTAAACATGATTTAAATGTTGACGTTCTCTGAACATTCTGAAATGAGTGGTAACATTCAAAAACAATATATTGCACAAAACTAAAATCCTGTATATATAATGTTTATATGATTAGCAGTATATGTTCAGAGTTCTAGCACGAAACTCTAAATATCGCAGTCTGATAGGTCTAACTCAATCTCACCTAATGCCATCATTATCACTTGACACAGCTGATTTGTTTTCTTTTGCATCAAAAGCCAATGAGCTCACTGCTCGATATTCAAATACCTGGCTTTTGTTTGCTCCAGCAGTTTGGTAGCGCACTTCAGAAAGCCTCCACCATCCCCAGCTTTACCTGTTTAGATCTCCTACGAGGTGATTCATGTTTGATAGATGGGGTTATTCTGAATATTATCAAAGGGCTGATAATTCCAGATAATGAACATACTATTGATGGTACTAGAATAAGGTTTATTCATAACTTTGTGCATTGTGAGAAAGTTCACTGTTAGACAAAATTCTAGTATTAAATCTAGTATAAATGTATTCTTTTTTAAATGATTAAATTTTAATGATTATTACTATATGGATGACATATAAGAGCATGTTAGCCAGCTTGAATGCAGTGCTGACTAAAATAAGTGAATCACTTTCAAAATGTTTTTTATTATATATTTTTGATGAAAATTAAGTCAAAGTTGTAGCATTTCTTCAAAAACGCTCCAAGTGCGTGCTTGTCCTTTCGTCCTGGTCCATGTTGCCTCTCGTAGCGATTAACATGTCTTGGGAGAGTTGGTTCTTGTGGATGCGGAGCAGCACAGCAGTAGTCTGCAAAGACAAATGACCCGGCCAAGCGAAGTTAATGCACGTGATGCAGCAAACACCACCAGACAGGCCCACTTGGTGGGGGTGGGAACAATGTAGAAGACCTATGCACCTTCGGCTCCAGCCACTAGTGCTAACATCGTGATTAATACACGCCGTGGCTAATTAACTCGGTGCTGGAAGAGCGCTGTAATTGCGAAACTCATCAAAAACAAGCCTAGTTGCTGTGAAAGTCAGTGAGGTAGCAAGTGAAAAAGATAGAGGCAGGCAGGAGAATATCAACCTGTCTTCCAGAAGTCGTCTGGCATCCTGTCCCACACCATTACCCAGGTCCAGCGTGTGCTTTTTCTGTTTGCTCCCGCTCAGATTTATAGCCAAGCAGCTACTGAGCCCATTTACTGCCCACTGACGCTTTCAGCCTAACTCTCATTAAGGGCGAGATAAACGGGTTCCTTCCAGTGATGAGACGGACCCCCACACAAATATAGCATGAATTCAGTCACTAATCCGGGCATCAAATTACTGTGATCGAGCGTGTTTCAATGCGGCATAAAATATTGACGCTCAATCATATGTGCAGACTTGCCTGTCAAAAACACATCCCAATTGTGTTGTTAGGTAGTGCTTTATGCAATAGATTTTAGTAAAACCTCTAATTTTATATTATTACAAATATATATTTGTTTATCATAAATGCTCATCAGTACATTCAATAGTACTTTAACCGGTCACACTTTATATTGTCGAAGCGTGCGAATTCATGTGCAAAAAGTGTTTATTCAGGCTCAGGGTCAAAAACAGACAAACTCAAACACCTGCAGACAGAAACCACATAGGCAGAGACAAAGAGTAAACGTATTCCGAAGCGAAGGTCAAATACCAGATAATCAGAGTCTGAAGTAGAAGGCAAGGCGAAGGTCCGTGGAGAAGCAGAAGTCGACAACGAGTAAATCCAAATGGTGAAACAAACAAAATACAAGAACACGAATGACAGGCAAAGACAGAGTTGACAGTGTAAATGAACGTTGACTAGACAGACAAACAGACCTAACTAGCAACAGCTGTGGGGGAGAGATGCATTCTGGGGAATGGAGTCTGGATATGAAAACAGACACAAAAACATATAGAGTCCATAGAGAGCTGGACAACAGTCTTTAGCTGGCAGCTCCAGCTGGGCGTGACATAAATTAGGTGGCTTTAACTACTATGTACTTAAATAAAAAAATAAGTACAATTTACTTATTGTGATCATATTGAATTGCAAAACACTTCTGCTGCTATTGAGGTGGTGTCACACCATCACAGTCACCGGTTCCTAGATCAGCCTCCACCGAACACACACCACCACACTCACCTGATCCAGGATCAGTCCCATTCACCCGCTCCCAATCACCAGATTACTAGCACCTGTCCCCAATCACCTGTGCACCTTAATAGGCCGCTCAGCCATTCACTCAATGGCTGAGCTCAAGGTTGTTCCAAGCTCAAACAGACTTTGCTCTTCTGCCTGCCTAAAAGCCTGTCTACCTGAATCTGACTCCGGACTGAGTATCCATCCTGCCTTATATACTTACCAGTTTTGCCTTGTGAACTGCCTCTCTCACTGCAACCACTGCCTCTAGCGCATGCTATGCTACTCACCTGCTATACTCACCTGTGACTCTTACCTGCCTCTGAATCCTCAGCCTTGAGACTGTCTACTGTTCAATAAAACTTACATGTTAACTTGATTCCCTGTATCTGCTGAAATCACCCCACCGTACAATTCCACAGAGGAACCGATGCAAACGGACTCCTATTATCTGACCACACTGGAGCGCACCAGACGAATCCAAGTCGACTCTATGTTTATACTGCAGTAATCCGTCTCATCTCCTCCTGCAATGCCCCATTCGTCTTCCTAATCCCTCGGTGAGTGTGGGTCACATTGTCAATAATGTTCATGCTATACCACTTATAGATGCAATGATTATCATTGATACTCACCTTTTTCCTATAAAAGTGTTGGTTTACTCAGGGGCTGCAGGTAATTTAATCTCGTTACACTGCTTGGAGGCTCTATGGATTCCTAAACGCAGGAGTGGCACAGCCTACCGAATCACCACTATTCAAGGAAAAGCCTTTGACAACCGGCCGACAAACACTTGTACTTACCCACTCACCTTGCAGATTGTCTGTCTTCACCAGGAGTCTATATCCTTTTAAATCTTGCCCAAGGCCACTGTGGATGTTCTGTTGGGCCGCCCATGGCTCGAAGAGCACAACCCTCACACTCGATGAAGCACAGAGAAAATAATAAAGTGGAGTGACTATTGCCAAAATAACTATTTATTGTTCCGTCCTCAATGTAACTTACCCTGTCTCACCACAACCATCAAAAGTCCCGAGGTCCTGTGTGACTCGCCCATTCCCTTTTGAATACCATGACTACCTCGATGTGTTCTGCAAAACCGCAGCCACCCAATTGCTGCCCCATTGTCCCTGGGACTGCACAATTGACCTCGTGTCAGACGCCACCTTACCCAAAGGTAGTGTATCCATTATTTTCAAAACTTTATGAATGAGATTTTCCAGGACATGCTGCATAAGTTTGTCATAGTGTATATTGATGATATTCTCATTTATTCACCAGATTTCACCTCACACCTCTCTCATGTCAAGCAGGTATGAGATTACCAACTTTACCTGAAGGGAGAGAAGTGTGAGTTCCACCTGACCCGAGTGCAATTTCTGGGCTATTTCATCTCACCCGAAGGCATTGAAATGGACTCAAGGAAGATTGAGGCAGTTCAATAATGGCCTACACCCACCACGGTCAAGGAGCTGCAGTGCTTTTTAGGGTTTGCTAATTTCTATAGACGCTTTATCTCCAGCTACAGTCAAATCACCTCTGTTTTAACCTCTCTCCTAAAAGGGGCCAAGAAAACTACTGTATCACTTGGACCATGACCGCACAGGAAGCCTTTACCCCACTCAAGACCGCCTTCTGTACTGCCCCATTCTGCGGCATCCAGACCCAACCTTACCATTCGTGGTCGATGTTGACGCTGCCACCACTGTTGTGGGAGCTGCTCTCTCACAGTGACACGATGACCCTCCAGTCCTTCACCCCTGTGCTTTCTTCTCGAGGAAGCTATATCCGGCGGAGCAAAATTACGACATGGGGAACCGTGAATTACTCAGCATCAGGCACACAACACCCATTTGAGGTTATCACGGATCACAAAAATCTGCAGTATCTCCAGGAGGCAAAATGACTGAACCCACGTCAGGCCCTGTGGGCTCTGTTCTTCACCCGGTTTAACTTTCGCATAACCAACATCTACCAAGTTCAAGAAATCCTCGACTCCCGGTGACGGAATGGGCGGGTCCAGTGTGGGAGGGATACGGCCCAGTGGAGAGATGCTGGGTCGATCGTGATGATATACTGTATCTTTCACTAACCGCTTAGTTTCATCAATCCCATCCGAAATGTCCTGCCCCCAGATGTTGTGGCCGCCCTCGCCGTCGAATGTGAGCGTCAGGAGACGCTCGTGGAGGAGGGGGTTATGTCTCAAAAAGACATCGCTCTTCTGCCTGCCAGTTTTACCTTGTGAACTGCCTCTCTCACTACACCCACTGTCTCTAGCGCATGCTACGCTACTCAACTGCTATACTCACCTGTGACTCTTACCTGCCTCTGAATCCTCCGCCCTGAGATTGCCTACTGTTCAATAAAACTTACATGTTAACTTGGTGGGATACAGGTGGGATAAGGATAAGGTTAGGGACAGGTTTGGTGGTATGGGTAGGTTTAAGGGTTAAGGTGTAACGGATGGGTCAAAAGAGTAATTAGAAATGTAATTACAGAAATTAATTACTGATGTAATTACATATATGTATTTAAAAATAATAAGTACAATGTAAAAACATGTATGTACACAATAAGTGCATTGTTTCCAATGATTAATTCAAATGTAAGCACATAAAAGTTAGGACCACCTAATATAAAGTGGGACCCTTTAACCTTATTTCACAGAAATGTATTTATGACATTACAAGATGCACTCAAGTTCATATGAATGCCATTAGATGCGTCCATTAGATTAAAAAACTAGACTAAGCTGGACTCACGAAAATAACTAAATAACGTGTCCCTGCCACAAATAAATAGATTAAATTATGTGACTAATTTACCCACTGCCATGAGACTGGGTTGGCCTATAAGCTATAATACATTTTTATTAATTTCAGTTAACATGTAGTTAAGTATTTGCACTGCACTCAGATTTGACAAGACATATCATTTAAACACATTCTACCTAAAACAAATGATCTTGGCCACATTATGCTTATCTGAATACTAGCTACTATTACCATAGAGCTAGGTTTTAGGGAATTTTAAAACAAAGTTGATATTTGACTGACACAATACCAAGAACTTCATTAAGTCTTGCGAGCTATGAAAGAGCAATCTCTGAGCAATAGAACGTTCCTCTTGGAAGAAACAAATGTAGCCAAGAAACAGAGAAAGCAAATGAGAAAGACGGAGAGAGAGACTGGCTAGGAAGTGTTGACACTGTAATATTCTCCTCTGACTATCTTGGCCCAAACACCATCAGCCTTTTTGATTACACTGCAGGGACTGTATTGCACCACACAGCAGCACAATCCTAACCTTTCCCTAGACAAACTGTTCAGAGAAAATCAGAGAGGGCACGCAAAGGGTTTGTATAGAAATTGGGTAAAAATAATAAACAGCCTACATAACCTGACCTTCACGCTGTTATAGTACACCGAAACATGAATCGGATCCAATGTAGTAATGTCAGATCCAATATTACCAGTCAATATCTTATGAGTAAAGGGGCACAATCATCAGCATTCCAGCAAGATCTGGTGAAAATAATTGTACAAAAAAATGTGTTGTTTTCCAAGGATCCACAAGTTAAATGTCCTGTAAACTGATCTCCTATGGGAGTTCTTTGTAATGTATTGTCAACCCAGTCGCATGGCAATTCGTGACTATATCACAAAATTATAATTTAATGTATTTATTTGTGTCAGGGACATGATTATTTTGTCATTTTTGTAAGTCCAGCATGTTTTAAAAACAAGGATTCCATTGGATACGTCCATTCGTGCTGGACTTACGAAAATAGAGAAATAATCGTGTCCGTGTCATGGAAAAAAAAATGTGCCATGGAGAAAAAAAAAGACTGGGCTGGTATTGTTTATGTGAATTCATCTCTTCTAGCCTCTGTAGGCAGGCATTTTCTACGTGTTAACAGAGAGAACCATGTGTTAATGCATGCTGGTAGGTTTTTATAAAAGAACCATTTTGAGTTCCCTAAAGAACCGTTTTGTTAATAGTTAGTAAAATAAGCAGTTTTTCCACTCACATTTTCTGTGCAATTGTACAGGTCAAATCTAGTCCTTTCAAAAGTAATCTGCACAACTCTCTGGTGTATTGAGGGGGGATGCAAAAGTTCTGCATGCAGATTTTTTTCAGTTTAAATAGTTTTTAAGTTTAAAGGGGACCTAAAACAGGCAGGTTTGACCAATCTCATGTTAATCTTAAGTGCTGTAGAGTAGCACTGCATCCTTCATATTTCCAAGAAGTCTTTAGTTTGATCATATTTATAAAAGAAAGATAAAGCTTTCTCTTTCAGAAAAAAGCCAAGCTCCAGGAGGTGTGCTGTGTGGGCGGAGCTAAAGTGTGACGAGCACTTGAGTGCAATCACCAATAGAACAGACATGAATCCATTTCACTATGGTCTGCAGTTCTGAAACATGACCGGGATCACAGCAAACCCTACAGCAGAAGACATTCACGTTACCCCTCCTTTAAATCATGCAAATATACTACACTGGCCAACATAAAGCTGCTTGGTTTGAAGACAAAAATAAAGGCTAATATTCTATTTTCTAATATTATATCTATGTGGAATGAAAGTAAACAGATTCCAAAATGATGTTTTTGTAGAAATGCCATAAAAATACATGGGCATATGGACAAAATCCTCCTCTGAGGCCCAGAAAGTTCCCTGTTGTCCTCCTCGTCCTTTTGCCCAGAGATAAAGTTTAAAAAACCCTTTAAACTTTTATTGATGAGGCTTTGACATTTAAGATTGGACAGCCATCAAACTTCTAAAGCTCAGCACTCTTACCAGCTGCACCAAAATCTGACCATAAAAAAAACTGTCCTAAACGCACTGCCCTTATCACTCAATCTGGGGCCTGTCCCTGATCCGCTCGCAATGAACGCTTCTGAGGAGAAAAACTGATCCTTAATTACTTCCCGAGCGCGGAGCAGCTCAAGCTGAATATTCCAAGGCTTTTTTTTTTAAGAAAATCCTCAAGTGCAACCTTGTAAAACAAATGAGTTGTGTCATTTTTTGTGGCGGCTCTTCTCTGTGGGACAAAAGAAACGAGCCGGCTGCGACGATCAATTGTGACGTACCTTATTTCCTGGGGCCTTGCGGCAATAGTCGATAAAAGGGAATAGTTTTAGAATGACCTACAGTCAGCCGTAATTGACCTATTTTGCATACGCTCTGGAACATTTTGTGCTGTGCAGGACAGACGTTTTATTTGCCCGGTTATTTATTGGCTGGCAACATGCTGCTAATGCCCCGCCAGGGACTGTGCTGGAGTGTGGTTGTAGATTATTATGATTGCCACTTATTAGCATCGAGCAGCCCGCGTGTGAAGGAGCGTGTTTACGTCCTCTGACACCTTGAACTTTAGTCATCTCTAATGGAAAGGGACGCCGCTTTTGGCTGCGTATTCATTTCCATTAGACGTATAAACGAGTATCGTTGACAAACCGAGCCGATCATCTCGCGTCGCGTCACCTGCCGTATCGTTTCAGGTGAAATGTTCTGAAGCGAGGTGTTTGTTTGCTATAATTTAGCCCTGCGATCGATGAGGTGGCTGACAATAATTGTGAAAAATCGTCTGGGCCCTTGCAGCTGGTTTGAAGGGAAGTGCAGTCTTTGAGGCCGTCTCTGCTACAGGCTTAACTTGAACTCCCATCATCCCCTCAAACTCCGGCGGGATCACTTTTTGATCATAACTAAAAGACCCCTGATGGGAATAAATAGATACTTTTGAATATGATGATTGGTTAGTAAATTATTTTGAGTGGAAAAACGGGCAGATACATTTGTCTGTGTTAAACTGTGTTGGGCAGTTATTAGTTACACTAGTTACAGTAATAATAATACTTTTTGCAACAACTGAAACTAATTAATCAGAGATGCAAACAGGTAAGGGGGAACAATGCTCCACATAAATAAAAAATAAAAAAGATATTTGTTTTACATGCTCATTAAAAATAAATAAATAAAATAAACCCTAATATATATATATGTTACGTAATATGTCCAAACGGTAATTTTTCACAATAAAACAAAACAAGATAAAATACATAGTGATGCAAGATTTTACAAAAATGAAGATTGAATGTATTTGGTCAAAATCCTATGTTTTCACTATGCATTCTATTTAAGATAATATTGGCAGCTTAGATGGCAGTGCTGACCTAAAATGCTAAAAAAAAATTCCATGTTATGTGCCCACATCATAGACCTCAAATAATAAAACATCATCCTTTTTAGCAAAGATTAAAGAAACTACTACACAAAACTAACTAGCAGTTTGTTATCAGTCTTACTTTTCCATTACTTCCATATAAAAACATTATAACCAGTCAACAACCAACCCCAGTTCTTTATTTAACTTTGTAAGAAGAAAGATATCCTTTACCCTAAGAAAATCTCAAAAGGGATCTACAGTATTTTGATCTCAAAAAAGTGAGTTACTGTACTACAGTTTCTATCCATAAAACAGCTCGTTACTTTCAATTTCTCAACGGCTACTGATTTAACGTCCAATCCAATAATTCGTATTTTTATTTCCATCGTCACAATTGCCCAGGCACATGAAGTCAAAAAATCTTACATTCAGAGGATGGAAATACTGCCATTGTATTTTTTTTTCTTTTTAGGAAATGAGAGTTATGGGAGATTTAGGGGCGGGGTAAGGTGAAGGTCATTCGTACAAATTTGTATGAATTGGCAACTCGTAAATTACGTATGATTCAGCAAAAAACGTATGCAGTCATACGGGTGAGGTCATACGAATTTGTACAAATTAGCCACCTCATAAAATATGTACGAATTGCAGTGACATCAAGTTGGTAAAAACCTGTAAATGGTAAATTCCTGTTAAATTTACAGGGAAAAAACGTAAACTAACATTCCCAGAATTCCCTGCATTGCGTTTCCAATTTTGTTTGAATTTGATGTTTTTATCTTTGAAATAACTTTGTTCCTTCTTATTTTTTTTTTATGTTTATTATGTTTATTAGGGTTGTAAGTTACATGTAATGTTGATAAATTAATGTTTATTGCATATTTCAGTTCAAAGTCTCACTGTGAATATGTTCATATTTAAAAGCTTTGGTTCATCATTTGACTTTCTCATCTCCACGTGCATTTGGTGTTTATCAGTGTATTTCAAAGGTAAAGAAACTGATTTCACTACTTTAATAGGATGGTACAGGTATATTACCGTTCCTTTTCAGGAACTCAACACTGCGTTGGATGCTTTGGGAAACACATCGGTGTTAGCCACGCTCTGAAACAGCTGTGAATCTATCCATATAAGGGCTCCGGCGTAATAGGCGGTGACGTCATGACTCCTGGAGCTATAAAGCCCAGGTGTAGCGCATTGTAGGTGCCCAGGTGTAGCACAGAGGAGATTGCCCGTGTTGTAATCAGCTTTCGCTGGCTACTCTCCGCTCACGAAGGGCTCTCTTCGAGGAGGGAGCCTTCTTGGGCAATCCCCGTGGGGCGGGCCCCTCTGTCGCCGAGGCGAACCGGCGTCTGTCCTCATGGGGATCTCAGGGTGATCTTATGGAGTAATGTAAAATCTCCTTTCCAACCAGATAAGCCGGGTCCAGCACCGAGTCAGGAAGCGCTGCGAGCGGCTACTTCCTCTCGGGTGGATCTGTCACTGGAGAGAAAGCCGTCCTCCTCCGAGGAGGTGGACGTGTTAAGTTGTGATAGCCAGCCAGCAACGCAGTCACCACAGTACGACGAACTGTTAGAGGTGGTGACTCGTGCTGTTGAGAGGCTCAGTCTGGAGTGGCCGGAAGCCCAGCGGACTGAGCCACAGACCAGTAGACTTGATGAGCGGTTCTTGCGGCCGAGGCCGGTGGCTGCTCGCAGAAGTCTACCCTTCTTTCCGGACCTGCATTCAGAGCTGTGCAGGTCATGGAAAAAGCCCTTCTCGGCGCGCTCGTTTATGCCTGCTTCGGACTGCTGTCCCCTGCAGGATTGTTTGGGGATGTGGTGGATACTGTTGTGGAGCGGCATCAGGTGTCAAAGAGAGAGATGGCCGCGTTCCAATCAGTGCTTCCCCGCCACCCTCAACAAGTTTCTGCTAAGACTTCTAAGGCTCCTTCCCTGCATCGGAGGAGTCCGAAGCTGGGGTGCAGGGGATAGACGCCAAGGGGCTTCCAAACCGTCAGCACCCAGAAAAGACCTGAGGGAGGTGTTGACGGCTAGGAAGTCATAAGCAAAGGGTGACCATAAAAAATCCTGAGGGACTGCTAGAAGCAGTGAGTACCCAGCCACAGGCACGGCCGCGAGAAAAGGTAATCCGGTCACCTGTGGCTCCTCTTGGTCCTACTCAGCAACCCCTGGGATGCGTCTCAGGGGAGCTGAAGGGTGCCCTTCCCCCGAGGGGGTTGGCACAGCCCACTCAGCATCCTCCCGGCGAGCCGGGGGAGCAAGAGTCATGTCCTGCTCTAGGGGCTGGTCTCGAGAGGCTGGTACCCTTAGTAGATTATCTAGCAGCATGGAGAGGGCTGAGGGGAATATCTCACTGGCTTCTACAAACAATACAGTTTGGTTATCGCATACAGTTCAAAACCAGGCCTCCAGTGTACAATGGAATTATGTCCTCAGTGGTCCAACCGAACCTATCACGAGTGTTAGTTCAGGAAGTGACTTCACTGCTACAAAAAGGGGCCATCGAGGTGGTCCCCTTGGCAGACAGGGAACGGGGTTTTTACAGCCCGTA
>JAUMHQ010000059.1:27019984-27046729 GCA_032361165.1 Enteromius paludinosus
CAAGACATAACACTGCAACAGGGTAAGGGGGAGGGGATGTGGAGATAGTCCAATGTAGGCAAACAGCCATCCGGGCCATGCAGCTGCAGAGAGCGCTGGTTAACAGACCCGCCTACCCACACCGGGCGGGTAAAAAGCTAATACTAATACTCTTATTACTACTAGTTGACATGTTGCAAAGTACTCACTGTTAGTAGAATGACTGAAGAGGATATTGAAACAATGGAGTGGCCAAAATGTTCTTCTCACTAAGAGTAAAGTACTGTTTACTGAAAGTTTATTTCAGGAACCCAAAATGGTCATTTTATGGCATCGATGTGAAACTTTCAATTTTAGGAGTGTAGATGTGCTTCTTGAAGGGAATATACAGTACCATAATACCAAAGATGTGACAGATTTGGATCTGGCAGTTCTTTAACAAACACTTTTCCAGCTCTGTAAATCATAGTGGGGCACTAAGGTACAGCTAAAAGTGGCCCTTCTGAAAATAATAAAGGAAAAAGTAACAATATTGTACCATCAAGGGACAGAAGACTTCCATCAGCCAAAAGTAATATTAATACAGAGCAAGCGAGAGAGCAAGCACATCTGCGTGTCGGCAGCCTTTGCAAGTAATGTTAAAGAAACAGTCAGTGGCTGGAATCAAATCATGGCCCAAATTTTGTCGCCTTTGTGGATTTGTTTTCTGTGAAAGTGTTGGCTTCCCATAGCATTGCTAAGAAATTTCAATTATGTTCTCAGAGAGGCAGGCGACAGGGCCCTTTGAGAGTGCCAGGCAACCCCGTGACGTGATGAATGGCTAGCCTTTAATGTTATGGAGGATTAAAGATAACTTTTGAACGATCCCTTGCTCAACGTATAGGCAGCTCCTCTTTCACCCAGGCATAATAAGTTTTCAGCTGCCACCATTTTAATTACTTTCTTCTAAAACTTGAACCACGTTGGCCGGGTTAAAAGAAACAGGAGCGGCAGGTTGGTGGTGTTATTAGAGCTTTGTTTAGCCGTGCGTTTGAGTCGAGGCTATGCAGGTATCCCATTGATTGCATAGGGGTGCCACTTAAGTTCCTAGAGAGGGAGGGTGCTGGAAAACATCCATCTCGCAGCAAGACTGAAGCTCCCTTAATGATCCACTAGTGCACCATAAATTATGTTAATGGTTTTTAGCCCTTGAACGCTCACCCTTTGTTCCATCCAACCGTTGGAGCCGCTGATGTCTTCATGGGACCATCTCGCCAAACCGCTGCACAAGTGTCGAGAATGAAGTGAAGCAGCTCTCAGATAAATTGATTTAGCTGCCAGCGGCGTTAGCATTGACTGCATCAGCCAGAGGGTGAAGGGTGATGACATGCATTTGCTGTTGTCTTGTACCGCTTCGACAAGTCCAGATGCACGTCATGACAATCACCAAGGGTAGATGTAAGAGGTACTGACAGGCCATGGTAACAAGTATTATAATGAGGACCGTCCTAGAGATGTTTGATAAGCAAACAAACCAATTGATCTTTTCAATTAATCAGTTTAACCAGTCTAAACAATTAAAAAAATCGGTCAAGATGGTTATTGAGTCGACATGTCTGACTCCCGATGACCTTGGAACCATGAGTGAACTGATTGTTTTAGCATTTATGTACAGTACTAAGGGTTTGGACTTAAAGAGCAAAAAGTTGCGTTATTAGATGGTCTGTAAACACATTTATCAGCTGATAGTATCATTTAATTGAAGATTTTATTTAGAGCTTTTTATGAGCTAATACATTACAATAAACACTTTCATTACTAAACAACCTATGTTACAAAACCCTTCAAAAACCTGGGCATAAAACACTAACATAAACACTAGAGGCATTAAAAAAAACTTTTTTTTCTCCAGTTCCCTGTTCATTGCCATGTAGTGGCATCAAAACACTTTGCATAGTAAACTAATATATTTTCATGCTTGCATCATATAAGCAGCTCCATATGTAGTAAAGTGCTCAGAAGTGCGCCTAGTATTTGTAGTGCAGAGTGCTGTGAAACAGGAGTCGTAATAAAAGAACACAAAGTTTTGTATGAGCAAGCCACAACAGCATGGTTGGTTGAGCAAATATATCTTGCATATATCTTGTTCACTCCATTGGTTGGGTTTAGGGTAAGGTTAATGTACTGTATAGGTGGTGTGTTAGCCCCACTCCTCTGACCTAAAATGTTGCCCGGTTCATGTTAATCACTTTTAAAACGGATGCAATTGTTAGTGTCTAGAAATAAGCAATGCAATATTACTTTGGAGTATTATTTTTTTTCACACACATTTTTCCAACAAACCTAGGTTGTTAATTAAAATAGAATAGAAGAACCATGATAACCGATGATATGTGCCTAAATATGACTATACTGGAACATTTTAGAGTATCTAAAATGTCTTGCCAGGATATCAAGGCGTAAAATGAAATCCTTCAATGAAATCAGTTTACTGAATAATTTAGAATGATTCTCAAATCAACAACTCGCTGACTCTGACAAGCATCTATTTCAATTACTGTATGTTTGTAATTATACAATAATCAATGAGTGAAGTGACAGCAAGTGCATTAAGAGTTGATTTACATAAAATAATCTCTAAATTTACATCTGAATCAATTTAAAAAGAACCAGATCATTAAAACAAACTTCAAAAGAACCCATTTTGAGACTTTGGCTTACTATCATTTTCTTGCCTTGAGGCTAAAAATATCTTTTGGTATTAGAATTTATGTTTGAGCCACGCTGAACGCTCTTAAAAACATCTATTAAGCGATGGGTAATCATCTGGATATAAGGACACTGGAAATCAGCCTTGAAGAGACTGATTTTAGCTCTGACACACTCTGTCATTACCTTCATATCAAATCTACAGCGTAATTCTCTATCTTATTAGCTAAAGTAAAACACAAATGAAAACAGATGCTGAAAACTCCTTCATCCCGAGAGTAATAGTCCACCCACGCCTGACTGAGCATGTATACAGTATAGCATTAATCCTCTATGGAGAATATGTTTTTGTACATCTGTGTTAGAGCCTCGGCCCAGACCTAAATAACAGATTGAACCATCATGTGGAAGCGACAGCACCTCATTGGTTGGCGATGACAGATTTGCTCTCAGGGTACGGTCATCTGTCCGCACCTTCAAAGTATCTTCTCACGTGAGGCTCTCGGAGCAGCTTGAACATTCCTGAGAGTCTGCGCGTTTACAAAGCCCCTCGCAACAGACCAGACCGATATCAAACTTTTGTTTCACACACCGTTTCACAGTGTCATGTTTCATGTCATTTACTGCGTTTGTAGTCCTAAAATAAACCGCTGCAGCATCTTCCTCCAACAACACAGTATTCCCCATGCGGCAGCCTGGCAAAGTTCAATGCGTTCGACTCCATGGGTTCTGCATTCTACAAAGCTGTGCATTGCCCAAGGTGACGGTATTGTTTTGGTACGTTCTATAGGAGAAACAAATGAAGGTGAAGCACAGGACAGTGCTTGCTTGTTCTTTGCAGATCTGCGGCAGGTTTCTGCTGCATGTCTGAACACATGTGGCATCTTTCAGAGAAATAGTCTAAATTTAAAATTCAAATACATATTAGAGATATTTCTACACAGATTTTGTCTCAGGGTTATTTTAGTTAACTAAGACTAAAACCTTTTTCTTTTGAATGTTAAAAGTTGTTAGCTCATAGATAAAAAAAAAAATAATATCCCTAAAGTTGCAAAGACTAAAGTCTCAAAACCAAATAGATATTCTTTTGAAAGTTATGACTTGTACAAACCTCCCCAAACACCGCCTAAATGTTTACGAAAAGAAAGAATTATTATTATTATTATTCTCACTGTAGTGTTGCTGCTGGCACTATTTTCTGGAGATGCTGTGTGTCATTGTGAAATTGAAACTAGTTTGTTTGTGCTTTCAAAAGAGGAAACTAAATAAGCTAAATAAACTTAAATAAGCTTGAATCCCCCGCCTCCCAGGGGGCCCCCAATTGGTTAAAAAAAAAAAAAAACTTAATAGCCATTGGATTAAAATAAACATTTAAATAAGCGGACACTGATTGGATGAGGCAAATCTGCCTTCAGTATATAAACGTCAGACGCACATCCAGTGTTGCCAACTTAGTGACTTTGTCGCTAGATTTAGTGACTTTTTTGACCCCTTTGGCGACATTTTTCCAAAAACGCGACAAGCGACAAATCTAGCGACTTCTTGGACAAACCATAGCAAGTCTCTAGTCTCAATTTCTTAAATTGAGAATTTGGGTGCATTAAATTACATTATGTGACTACAGAGAAGCAAGATAATATGACGCACTGACGTAATAAATATGCAAATTGACGTATGACGTCCTCCAGCAACATCTAGTGACTTTTCAAGCTGGCTTTAGCTACTTTTAATTTAAAAAAGTTGGCAACACTGCGCATGTCACTCAAACCACAGTTGAACAATGTGGCCATGTTAATCCGGCCCTGATGGTTGTGCACAGAGACTTTAAAGTGAGATCATTCCAGCTCTGCAAGTACAGTCTGGCGCTTCTGACTGTGTCAAAAGTATTCACATTCACTACTCAAGTAGAAGTATAGATACTACGGTTTAAAAAGACTTCTGTAGAAGTTGAAGTATCATCTCCAGTTTTTATTCAAGTAAAAGTGTAAAAGTACTGGTTTCAAAACTACTTAAAGTATAAAACTAAAAGTAATGTAAGGGGGAAAATGCCATTAACCACAAAAGCTTACAAAGAGTTACAAAGTTAGCATAGCCTACTTATCACAACATTAGCTTAGTTTCCATCCAGTTTTTACACTGTTTTGTGCAAAAAAAAGTTGCTGTCTCCAGGCTGTTTCCGTCCAACTGGCCTTTTACTGATAAAATGGTGTGCTTCATGATGTAATCGTAAAAAAAAAAAAAAACTTATGCATAATTTTTGGTTTATTGCAAAAAAACATGTTTGGCCTTGAGCTGTTTTCATACCTATATTTTAACTACTGCCCAAATTATATATATGCACAATAGTAGCCTGTTCTTCATCAGTTGAAACAAACAAACAAAAAAGAAAACATTATTAAATTGTATAGGCCTACATAAAACAATTTTTAAAATGTTTACTATGTTAAAAAATTGTTTTACTGTGTACTTTTGTACAAGCAATAAGCCATTAATAAGCAGGTGCAGTTGTATATTTTTCTGATTGACTATTTTTATTATTATTATTAACTTCAGTTATTTCATTTCTTCTAGCCTACAGTCATTATTAACCGAAAGGGTGACGTGAAATTACAATTAAATTACATTCAAATTGATATGTAGCTGAGACCCATTAAAATACCTACACGATTCACATCACATCTTGTGCGAACAGAGAAAAACAAACCCATATATAAAAGAAATAGGCCCATATGCCAAATATATTTTTCTAATGAAATAATAAATTAACAATACGAAAAAAAAAAAGAAAGTAGCAGCCTAAAGCCTCTACAGAATTTCAGTTTTTGTGAATTTGTTTTCTTTATTTACAAAACACAGCTGTTTTTAATGTGAATTTACACAAATAAAAGACAGATTAATATTGTTTTGAATATTGTTTCCACATTTCTAAGGGAAATAAAATCCAGTGATCCTGTCGGCGCTGCGCACAGTTACACATTACCAACGGACAACTTACATCTTCAGAACAAAATTAGGCCGAATAAATGAAAACTTTCAAAGTGTTAAAGCAACATCAAATTAAGATATGTATGGTTAAGAAATAACTCATCTTTTTCTTAACATATGCAATTTTAGATACAATTATACAAATATGGTTTAATGCGCTTTTGAACTCTAAAGAGAAACGGTGCGTGAGCAGCCCCAGATACACCAACCTAGTATCACGATACCAGGTTGGATACACAGACACTGCTTATATTGTCCGTGCTGGAGCGTGTGACGGGGTGTGTGTTATCTGCAGGTGTGATGGATCATGTTCAAACCAGTAGGTGTCGGAATAGTAAACGTTTCTCATTCAACCACAATCAAATTCACTCTATCCGGACAGCGCGATTTCTCTGGATGTTTGTTTGTTTGTTTTGAACGATGACAAGCCAGAATGAAAACAAGCCAAAATGAAATAGGAGTAACGAGGCTATACCAGTAAAGTATAGATACTCAAAATTTCTACTTAAGTAATGTAACGGAGTATTTGTACTTGTATTTGTACCTCTGAAACCTTTAAGTAAGTTACGTCTTGTTAAAAAGAAACTGCTACTTGCTATTTAAACTCGAGTTAGTGTAGATTAGTGCCTGTTGTTTGTCGTTTCTCCGATCACGAATGAGGACATGGTATGTTTACGAGGCGTGATGCAACGCAATGCATAAACAGACATTATGATCAGTAATTATGTCCCCACTGCAACAAATGTCTCGTTTTACTGTGTTTTATTGTTTTGTTGTCATAACATCATGTTCTGATAAAGGTGTAACATCTCCGTCAACCATATTCAGCCAACCACAACGCATCAGAGCACACCTTGCTTTTAAAGCTACTGTATTTGCCAAGACAACTCATTTTAATGTAGTTTAACTTTGATGTTATAAAAACAAAAAACTGCAGATGAAATAAAAGTCAACAAAACATATTATGTTTATAAATATATAGGATATTTAAGAACATAAACAACAAATTCAAATGAAAATTGGAAATATAAAATTAAATTTATATTTTATAAAATGTAATAAAAACTACACTACCTCAGTGATACTAAAATCTCTAACTAAAAGATTTGCAGATTTTAAATTGGCCCTGGTATTTTCAATTCTGAATGAGTAAAACTACTTGCCAATTAAAGTGACTTATTTTTTTTCTCTCTCTCAATATACTCAAACTGCAAAAATGTGATAAATAGAGGCTTACATGGAGGAATAAAAATGAAATGTACATGGAAATGCGAATTATGGAATTTGAATATTTGTTGAAACTGGTAACAAGAAAAATAGGAAAGGTTCCAACTGAATGGGTGACTTAGTTCAATTTTCTAAAACTTATTTCATGAGGCCTTTTTAATTTTATTTTTTTAACAAAAAAAAAAAACGTCATCTGTCTTTTTTTAGATGTAAGATTTTCTATTCTTATTTCATAAAATAAAATTGAAAAATATGTTGTTTATTTTTTTATTATCATAATCCTTAATATAATAATAATAATTATATATATTCAATGCATATATAAATAAAACATTCTGCAAATACCATACCTTAAACCATGATACTGAATAATTCATATATCATGTGTGAATACAGTAATTATTCACTACCAAGGTGCAAGGTATTGTTTTCAAGATACTCTGAAGGAAAGAATACCAAGATACATGTAAACAAATATTAATACCTTCATCTATTTCATGTACTGAATACAAAAGATCTGTGCTTGTGAAAATACTGTCAGGTAAAGTATTCCTCAAAAAGTGAAAGCGCTGAGAGGCAGTTAAGGTGGGATTGAGGTGAAGAGTGATAAAAGGAAAAAAAAACAAGCCCAGCTGCCACAGGAGATGCACACAATAGCACTATGCACAGATATAATAGCAGCTCAGGCTGTAGCGCGGCAGTTTGGGTAATCTCTGGCACACTCATCACATCAGCACTTCATTACCTCAGGTGTTCTTTTGATTACTACTCAAATCTCTGACCTGGCTTGCACTTTACACGTGATTTCTCTTTTAATTTGTCCTTCAGCCCAAATCCACACTACTATCCCACCGCTTTATTTCTTTCTTGTCTTTTTAAGATACACTTCCCTTGTTGCTACACGTCACATACATGGAAGCACCAAACAGCCTGCACACAACTTGTAATGTCTGATACATACTGCTCACGAAAATGGTGAAAGCATTTCTGACATGCAAAACCTAAAATATTTTGAAAACATTTACTGGTGATAAATAAATAAATAAAGAAATAAATAGCACATACATACATAAAGAAAGACAAAAATATGAATTTATGTATTTATTTATTTATTTTGCTGGCCATGAAACTGTATGTTTAAATGAAAAAAAAATCTAATTGATTTAGGAAACCCATTCAGTTGCTATTATTATTATTATTATTATTATTATTATTATTATTAATATTTTATTATTATCAAACAAATGGATAAATAAATAAATATTACTATAATAATAATATTATTAAAATATTATTTTTAAACTGTAATTGTCTATAAAGCATTATAGGCAACACAAACTCACAGCACTTGCAGAAATTAAGTTTGTGTAAAACAGCATTTACTGTAAAATATGAAAATATCACATAATTTCAGTATCACATATCACCATAATTTTAAATAATTGCAACCCAGTCTTTGAAAACCACACTTTTTAAAAAATGTGCTTCAAAAGGTTCTTCACAGCAATGCCATATGACAACCATTTTTGGTTCCACAAAGAACCATTAAATCGAAATAAATGTTTAAAGAACCATCTCTTCCTTACCTTTTTATAATCTGAAGAACCTTCTTTCAAGACAAAGAAGCTTTTGTGAAAGAGAGAGGCTCCTCAGATGTTAAAGGTTCCTTGGATCCGTTTAGGAAAGTTGAGAGTTGTCTGCTTGAGAGCAATGCATGCACAGTCAGCTCCTGAGGGAGGCTCCTGAGCCACCACTGTAGGGGTTTTATGAAGGGTCTGTTTCGGCGTATACTTTGCTCTCAAGAGCTCTCTTTGAGGACAGTGCCTTCACTGGTGTTCCCCATGGTGCCAGCTCCATTTTCATCCCTTAATAGACTATTTAGCGGTGATCGACTGGCAAATATTGGGTTCTTCCCTTTGGCCTAGCACTGTCACCCCCCACATTTACGAAGTGTATGGATTCTGGCCCGTGGTCTGAGTCGTGGGCACCATCTCACGTGGCACATCAACTGCCTGAAGATGCTGGCTGTGTTTCACTCACTAAAACACTTCCTCCCAGATGTAAGAGATCGACATGTGTTGGTGCGCACTGACAACACATCAATGGTCTCGTATATCAACCACCAAGGAGATCTGCGTTCGCCCCTTTTACATGCTGGCACACCAGATCCTTGTGTGGGTCCGGGACAGACTCCCGTCACTGAGAGCCGTCTACATTCCAGGATATCTACACCTTGGAGAAGACATCCTGTCGAGGCAGGGGCTGAGGCCTGGGGAATGGAGGCTCTACCCAGAGGTGGTGGAGCAGATCTGGAGAGTTTCGAGCAGAGGTGGACCTTTTTGCAGCTCTAGATTGCATAATGTTCATCCAGCTTCTCTCTAGTTCATTCAGCTCCACTGGGGCTGGATGCCATGGTACAGACATGGTCAAGGCTTCGTCTGTACGCCTTTCCCCTGATCGTTCTGCTCCCAGGAGTTCTGAAGAGAGTGCACCGGGACGCGGTCAATCTACTACTTGTAGCGCTGTTCTGGCTGGGCCGAGTATGGCTCTCGGACCTGATGACCCTCCTGGACATCTCTCCATAGGAGATTCCAGTCAGGAGGGACATCCTCTCACAGCAGGGGCACCATCTTGCACCCTTGCCTGGAGTAGTGGAAGCTGCGATGTGGCCCCTGAGGGGGCACAACTCATAGCCTCCAGATTCTCAACTGAAGGTTTACGTGGCGGTGATATCGGCCTACCACACCTTTCTCGGTGGACACACAGTTGATAGAGACCCCCTGGTTACATGTTTCCTCTGCGTTGTGCTGAGGTTGAGGCCTCCAGTAGGATCTCCCTACGTAGAATCTGGCAGTGGTGTTAGAGGCTCTTTGTGGGCCACCTGTTGAGTCCTCAGATCGCAGTGGCCCGCTTAATCTGTACCCTGTGGGTGTGTTCTAAGGGTCCCTGCAGTCTCACCACAGTCGATTGTACTGCAGGACTTCAGGGAGCCCCACCAGAAGAAGTTATTGTGGATGCCATCAGTACTGCTTATGAGATCTCTGGTCTCCCACTGATGCTAGGAGTCAAGGCTCATTCAACTAGGAGTGTGGCGGCCTCCAAGACCTTGATATCTGGGTTCTCTATACAGGAGATCTGTAACGCTGCAGGATGGTTCTCCCCCCAACATGTTTGTCTGTTTCTACGGATTGGACTTGAGAGCCATTCTAGGCTCTTCTGTTCTCTTGGCCTAGCTTCCCAGGTACACAAAGTAGGCAGGGATTTGCAAGTCTGGGGGCCATAGCGTCCCCATAGCATCTTGTCGACGCGGCTTAAGTTCCTGAAGCATCAGTGAGTATTTGAAACAGCGTTATTGTCAATTGTCCTGTAATTTAAATTCTAACAATACCTGATACAGTACACCCTAAAAAATAAAGGTGTTTCACGATGCCATAGAAGAACGTCTCAAGGTTACGTAGGTAACCCTAGTAAACACACTTGCGGCATCCCTGCCTACACTCACTTCATGACATTAAAGCTGAAGCCGGCTGCACTCCATGTGCTTTTATGCTTCCTTTTTATGCTAACCTTGAGACGTTCTTCTATGGCATTATGAAGCACCTTTATTTTTTAGGAATGTACTGTATCAGGTATTACAGGACAACTGTAAATAACGTTTCAAATACTCACTGATGTAAATTTTGACTTGTATTTGGTGCTTTTTAGGCCTTCTTAGCAGTGATGGGCAGTATCGTCGCTACAAGTAGTGACGCTATCAGTTTAACTACATTTCTCAGTAGCGTGTTGGTAGCGTCACTGTTTTCTGAATCAAATAGCTTTTCAATAGCGAAGCTATTTTATTGATCAAGTAGTGCGGTAGCATCCACACAAGTTAACGTTACATTTTTCCAAGCATTTCTGACGCTTAAGCACAAATCGGAAATACAGTACAAATGCTATGGATCACTGATCCTAAATCAGTATATGACGCCACCACCATACACGGGCCAATGCAGCCGCAATAATGTCGGTGACTTCTTACTGCGGTTAGCAATGAGCTTTTTGGTGTTAGCGCCACCTCCTGCACCGGACGCGACATGCTTGGGCAAACACTTTTTTGGAAAGATGGGAGAGGACGGAGAGAAATTGATCCCGAGGGGCGATCGAGCCATACCTCGAGAAGTTCATGACGCTGACTGAGACAACGGTTTTTGTTTTTTTTGCCATGTTGGTAGTTTTTGGAGTAGTTTATAATTCTACTAATGTGGTTTATCCTGTGGTTTAAGCTGCACAAAACAACATATAAAACCAAAGTAGACTGTGGCTGGCCTTTTTTTTGTCATGGTATTGTAGGCTGTACAAACTACAATAAACTACAAAGTGACCAGATTTTCTGCTGATCAAAAGTCTTTAGATCTGTATGGCACAGTTTGTGGTCTGAACCCCAGCTATCCTTTTTAAATAAGCAAAGATGTTTTAGATTGTCTGAAAATGGCCAAATCAACAGTGTCCTCAGCAAAGGGTGGAAATTAAATTTCACAAGCTTTCTAATGGAATCGTGCCTCCATCAGTGACACAGCTCTGACTGAAAGATGCATGGTCAGATTAGATAGAACGCTGTGATTTTCTCAGGCCCATGTCCTTGACTTCTTTTGTAGGTGTTCAACCGTTTGTACAATGTCAGCTGTGATACGCATATTTAAGTTTCCCGAACCCATTTAATTGAGCCCTTTAAATTATATATTAACCTTCACTCACTCATCTGAAAATATCTTTTTAAAGTTAGTATGTATCCAGCAAATGAATGAATAGCATTAAGGGCCCACACTTATACATGGCCTGTTTTTAAGGGTGAATCTTCTTGTTTTTTTTTTGTTTTTGTTTTCCAAAATTCTTACACACTTGGGGTTTCTCATGAACTTAAGCTGAGTGTGGCAATGAAATGCTTGTTCTGAGTTCTGTTAGGTAAAGAGTGTTTTATGTAAAAAAAAAAAAAAACTATACATTTTACAGTTTACAAAACCAGTTAGGTCACATATCTCATATACTGAATTACTATACTATATTTTGTTGAAGCCCCATATAAATCCATGCTAGTTCAAGAGCGCCAAATGTTGTCCCAACTAGTCAAACACAGTCGCCTAAACAGAGAATTTCCAATTGCTGAAATGTTAAGGGTTTGTGAGGGTTGTGGTGTTTCCAGCATGCACTGAAACATGAATAAAAAGTTTAAACTGTTATACTGTTACTGTTAAGTTTGTCATTCTGCTAGATTTAAACTTTAGTAGTTGTTCTTAATTATTTATGATTTTCAAAGCTTTTTTTTTTTTTACAATTGACCGTTCATGTGGTTTGTTTGTTTGGTGTTGAGGCCTACGGTATGCTCCATTGTTTAAAACCGCTTATCTTATCTTTGTGAAGTAAGTAATGTTAATCAGTACAACCTTTAACCCTCATAATGCATTTGAAATCGGTATACTATTTTTGAACCAGTTTGCATGTTTTGCCAGGCTTTAAGACATTTGAAATTAGATTGCTAATGCTCTGGGCTTTGTGTGGTCATCGCTGCATCTCGGTTTGACTCTATGAAGGCTTAATGCATTCCTTTATTTCATCAAGGCTTGATTACTTCTGTGAAGATTCTCCCTCTCTTTCTGATAATCTAATGCTCTTAAATGAAAGCCTTTTCATTGTTCTACACTTTCTCATTTTCCTCTATTGTGCTCAGTGGACCCTTTAGAGAAGTGGCTCATCAGAGTGAACACCAGCACATCTCTATGTGGATTATTCCTTCTTTACAGAACATTTATGTCCTTATATATAGGATTCAATATTAAGATTTTTAAAGATGAAAACTGTAAGTAAGCCTTTTTTTAATCAAACTACTAGAGTTAATCCTTTCACATAATGTTTGTTTTTTTAATTGCTTTATTTTATTTACATTTTGACGTAGAAGTTGATTTTACATCAGTTTAGTTTAGTTTAGTGTCAAATGCACTCCAGCATTTGCTAGATTTTATGTAAATTTTTAAGTAGCATTTGAATTTTTTTTATATTTATTGTTAAACGTACTGCAGTAATGTTTGTTTAACATACTATATTTTACTTAAGTTAATCTAATTTATTTTAAAAAATTTAAATTTTTACGTGTAATTTTATTGTGCACTCATGTAACTGTAAACGTAACTGTAACTATTCGGTTTCTTCATTAGAAAAAAGTAATTAATTCATTCATTCATTCATTTATTTATTTATTTGTTTGTTTGTTTTCAAAAGATTTTACCAGAAACTGTTATCATCGTCATCTTCTTCTTTTGTTTGTTTGTTTAAGCTATTCATGATGCATGAGTTAACATGAGATAAATGCATGATTGTGTTCACAATGTAACTCCAGAGAAATGTTGATACAAACACTAAAACATGCCTTCCAACATCCATTTGTATTTATACACTATTAAAAGTAGTCAGTGATCAGCTCTGATTCCAGCCATAATATGGAGTTAAATGAATCTGGCAATGTTACAGCATACATTTGTGCAGCAAACTGCTCAATCAAGACGCCACATTAGCTGCACATGCTGCATCATTTCAAGCACTCATTCTCTTCCGACTGTCATCTATGGCTTCGCTCTAGCCAGCTCACTAGCATCAAAGAAGAAGACAGGAGAGGGAAAAAAAGTGATCAAACACTCTCCATACAAAAATGTATTTATCTTTCCCGATGGGCCATTAGAAAGGCAAGGTATTCATTTGTAAATTAAATTTGCCAACCAAATTAAAGAGGGGAGGACATAATGGATGGATACTGACTGTGGAGACTCCGAGTCGGGCATAAATAAATACAGGGAGGGGCTGGAGAGGAAGACAGCATTAGGAGAGAAAGAAAAGACCCTGCATTGTATGTTTAGTGACCCCAAAATGTATTTGGACAATAAAATGTCTAAACGCCACTGCATTAGACAACAAACAGCATCTATACACAAATGATGCTAGAGCTTTTCTCAAAATGAACTGCAGCTTTCTAAGCTATTTTTAGGATTACTTTAAGTAACTGGTGCCAAAGTGCTTGTTGAAAGTTGAACAGTAGATGTACTGCTTTATTAAAACACTATATGTGTTCAGTTTCTAGCTCTCTGATTAAATGACTAATGACTAAATTCACAATGATTTATAGAAATTACATTACAATATAATTCTCCCTGAAATGTTACAGATTGTAATGAAAAACATATTTCCATATTTCTCTGCAGTGTTCCTTAAATAAGTACTTATTTATTTAGGAAATATTGGACTTATTTGGAAATATTGGTTATTTTTCATTTAGGACAAACCATTGCATCTTAAATTTATGATTTTTGGGATACAATCTCACTTATCTAAAGGCTTGAACACACTACAGGACTTATCCCCTGATTTTCCCCTACTTTTCGCTAGTTTCTGAAATTCAAAGCCAGCCTGCTTATTTGCAATGTGGTGCACAATTCTCTATAAGTTCGTTGTGATCAGAACAGCTTTAAAATCAGGTGGTGTTTGATCACCAGTCGTGTAGAGCATGGATGTGTAGTTTTTCCTCTGTGACTAAAGTCTGCAAGTGTATGATGCCTAGTGTTGTTAAATCTATTCAGATGAGTCTATTTCAGCCTTAAAGTTGACCTAATATGCAACTTTTTACAAGACATAATATAAGTCTCAGATGTCCCCAGAATGTTTCTGTGACTGCACATCTCATCCCAGCCCACAGATCACACTTTATCTGCTACTTCATTTTGCTTTGTAGATAGAGTCTGGAATGGCATAATAGAAAAGCATTTACTTTCTCGTGGAGTGGGGCTTTTGGCCTCCCCAGTTTCTTGCAGACGATCTGTAAAAGTTGATAAATTAAAAGGTATTTCAGTTGGCAAATTCCAGTAATCTTTTCCACAACAGAGTGCACAGCATACCATGTTCCATACTAGATTTCCCTGACCTAAACTACAATTTTAAATTCAGCGCTAAGCGTCTATGTCACGGCTCTAAGCCTGCCCTCTGTTTGTTGATTGGTCCGGCCGTTTTGGAGCCGGAGAGAAACCGTAAGTTCTCTTTCATGTTTTATTTCACTGTCAAACACACCCACGTTTATGTTAAAACACAGACAAGTTACAAAAACAATCGGTTATGTCTGTGAAGGCAAACAGCTGGACAGCTTTTTCACATTTTCACATAGGTAGATGCACCTGTTTATAGCACTCAAAAAAGTCTAATTCTCATGATGTGACCTATTTAAATCTCTTACTACTACTAAACACTCAGATGTGTCAGACTGAAGACTTTTCCAGAATTTTTATCCGTGGCAACTAATCACTGTAGACAAATTTGTAAATCGCTAAATAAATCGCTAGACAAAACAGTACAACTTTCTGTAATGCTGCACTAAGTATTGTGAAAAGTGAAAAGTGCTAAACAAATACACTTGACTTTATAATTTAAAATGAAACAAACTTAATTTTGTGCAATGTTTTTATGTCTTTCTGATATCTAATGCAAATACATACATTTCTGAGTGTGTCCAAATATCTTCTGGAGCCGCTGTATAATAGGACAGGAAAAGGATAAAGAATTGGAAATAAGTGTGCCCAGATTTATCTGACGGGCCTGATTCTTTTATTGTCTCTCTCTTTGTTCATTAACTTGCATTTGAATGTCCAACAGGATGGAGATTGGGCAACAGCTGGAGTGAACGTGACCACTTTACCTACCCCAGCTACTGAGAATAACGTTTGGCATATCACTTAATGAATATTTGATTGCATCATTTCCTTGACGCCAGACTAAAAAAGGCTTACATAACGTGGCATGATGTACTCCAGAGCACATAAAAATATTCATTTGCAGCAGATGAGAAGCCTGTCCATCGTAAACTTTTCCAGAATAATGGCTTTCTGTTATAGCGTGACGCTAAGGTGTTACACAGTCGCCTTTATCGGGAAGTGGTTCCAGGGCAAGAGGGGGATGTTATTCCATGCACCGGGCCGGCATTAATCTCTGTCACATGGTCCTTTCTGATACATCCCCTTTCCAAATGAGCCGAGTGTGAACCCAACCTCCGTTTCTCCCGTCTGATAGCAGCATGTTTCAGCATCAGCGCTGACATTGAAGCCTTGCTCCCAGAACAAACGTGGAGGGTAAACAAGAAGGACGAATTAAATTTCCTCAACCAGCAACACGAACAACAAGATAACGTTAGCTGTTTTTTTCCCTCATTCATTGCTCTACCTGTTCTGCTTTAAGTGCATTACGACCAGTGCAACACCGCGTGACAACTTTGATCAAAAGCAATTAATCTCCCACTAAGAGAAATGGCTCTCAGCTTCAAGTGTGGCTGGAGACACACTTACATAGTCCACATAAACTATGTATAAGGATGTTTAAAAAGCAAATAGGGAAGGATATATCATAACGTGCTGATTAAGAAACCAAGGGCTCCGCCTGAGGCTATCAGATCCAAACGCATTCGTAGCATTCGGTACTTTCGACTTCATTAAGAGACCACCAGGAAAGATGGCTGACGTCAACACGCTCGCGCCAAATTGTTTAATTATAGATGATTTATCACCAAACTGTCATTTGCTAAGCGGTAAACCCTCTTCCCGCCGAGCGCTGAGATTGGCACATCGCCTTCAAAAGCTCATTTACATTAAAATGAGAATCGCCGCTAATTCCTCCCATACATTCTGGACCCAGCACGAGTCCGGCCGCTCGTACCTGATTAGCGCGCCCCCTGCGTACAGCAACTTCTTTATTATAACTGAGTTAATAGATGTTTGATCTTGATATTTCCCATAAAGATTAGAGCAGGATGCCGCCCTGAGCACATACATTAAACTCCCGCCGCTACTGTGAAGAGAGAAAATCGACTGAACGTAATGGCTTTGCTCGTGGGCCTCCAAAACATGGATTTTGTCAATGCACTATAGCGACAAGCAAACTTTTTAATCAAAGAAATAAGAATAATGCACACAGTAATGTGAACTAGGATCTCTACGCTTAGCCTTGCTGTAATGCAAGTTTACAAGCACTAATATTCCTAAATATTCCTCAAAATAATATTTACAGACAAGATCATTATGCTAATATCCCATGATCGAACACCAATATAGCTCAGAAACCTCAGTCTCTATATATGACATTACATCTTAAGTCTTAAATTCAGATCTGATTGGTTGATTATTCTAAATGAGAGCCTAACTGACGGGTACTAAATAGATTTTTCTGCGTTAGGATGTTTCTGTTATATTTCCACCGTAGGTATGGCTCAAGTTATGGCAATTTTAACCGGGGTTATCATCTGGCAAGTCCAGTCACTTAGAAACACAATAACACGCTTCTTCTCATGCAGAAAGCTGTATGATGTGAGGCATCATTCATGTCTGCTCTACAAATGTGCAGGATGAGTTCAAGAGTTTAATGCTTAGGATTTGCGATTTGTACTGTACTTGTTTATAATATGATGTTTATGGAATAAAAAAATAAAAAAAAACACTTAAGCATGCTTTCAAGACTTTTCAAAAAAGTTTGCAATGTGTTTTACAAAAAAAGTAGTATGTTTTAAATCATGTTTTAAAAATCTTTTGTTATGCAGAAGTACTCAGACGGACAAATTTACATTTAATATAAAAAGAGCTGAATTGCAACTCATATTTGAACATTGTCACAAATTACTTTCATGTACTTAAAGTGGGTAATAAAAGCACACTAGCTCATCTAATTGTATTAAATGTATGTTTAAACATGTTTATTTAATTGCAGTTAACATGCAATTAGGGATAGTGTTGGGGAAAAGTAATTTTCAAAGGAACGCACTGCAGTATTGCATTACTCCCTAAGTCACTAATTGTGTGGTTACTTGTAATGGAAAGTAATGCATTGTGTTACCTTCACATTCCTTTTTCTGGAATTGGGAAAAGGGATTATGTTGTTTTTTTGGAAAATGTAAAAGTGATTCGTTACTTCACTAGTTACTTAAAAAAGCAAAATGATTTTGTAACTTGCATTACTTAACATTGATTAAATATCTGAATAAATCACACGTACTTTAACAGTAAATTCTTTTCATTACAGATTATCTTCCTGCTAAAGTGTACTTATTCTCACAAGTGAGGTTTTTGTTCAAATCCCTTAACTTAAATATGAGCAATGACAATATTTGCCTTGCCACTAAAAAGAGGAAGGCTGAATACCATTACAGAGACTCACAACATGTGCTGAATGAAAAGAACAGACTATAATAGCAAAAAATACACAAATAAACAGCATCCAAACGGTCAGAATGTGAAGAAAAGCAGGTGTAATGAGAATCGCAGCACCATGGGGCCAAAAAGAGGAGCCCTGATGGAAATGGGAAAACAATAATGAGAGAATTAAATATAGCCAGCAGATGAAAAATAATAACATATCGATCTCACAAGCAGCACTTTAAAGGTGCATAATACCCTGATTCCTGATATTGATCAGGGTTTGCGCTCAGTGTTGGTGTTCGGCTGGGACCCCCAGTGAGTGGGAGATTGCCTCCGATTTCGGTCATGTTATTTATATAGCCTTATTTTGGCCTGCGGGAGCTGAATCACCTGACGTCGCATGAGCTGAATTCTGCTCGCTGCATGAGGGGGTCAACATGGGTTAAAAACACTTGATTGCATTAGTGCTTAAAAGGCCAAAAAATAGCAAGAGCAAGTCATTTAAACTTAAACCATTTTGATGAAATGTACTGTTTTTCATGTGAACTTTAGATGACTGCACTCAGGTAGCCAATAATAGACGCTTGTGATAAATAATTCATCAATTTTGCACCAAATAATTCCCATACTACAAACCATACAGCTGACATGGATGCTGTACTATGAAATATTTTCAATGATAAGTTTCAATGATATTCTAGGGCCAAAATCACATTAACCACTGTAAACAAAGTGCAGTACTTTTAAATTAAGACAAACGATAATGCTTACATAAATACAGAAATAAAATTTGTTAGAATATACTTGAATGCAATGTTTTTTTGATAGTTAACTGCTAGTAAATTCATAAAATTGCATTATGGTTTGAATATACATTTAAATACATTTAGTTGATTTAAAAGTACTTTCTGACCCACTTAAATAGAACTTAAATACATTTTTATATGTCATTTCATTAATATTTCTATTCTTTGTGAAATAAGGTAAGTGTACTGCTGAATGAAGCCTACTGACAAGCATTTATGGTAAAATAAAATATATAAGATTTGATAAGCTCAGTATTATAAAATGCTAAATATATTTTAAAATGTATTCTAGGGGAAATAAAATGCATTTCCATTATTACAAACAGTGTTATGCTCACACATTACAGTCAGCAAATGAAGTTTATTGTTTTGTTTTGTTTTTCATTTAATGTGACATATATATATATCTATAATGCCAAAATGTGTTCTTGTCTTAACTTTGATTAACTTTTTTGATCCACTTCAAATTTTGATATATATATATATATATATATATATATAAAAATTCTGACACTGTATATATATAAAAACATGGTGATATGGATGCCGTACTGTCAAACAATTTACAAGCGAGATATGAACACAATGAACCTTTATTTAAACATTTTTTGCACACAGTGCCAAATCTGTCATTCTGTATTTAAAACACTGTAAATCCATAACACTATGATGTATATTACATGTCCTTTTCTCTCCTGCAATGCATACAGAAGAAAAGGGCAATTAAAACACATCTGATGTATGATGTCAGTGGGACTGTAACGGAGTGTGAAACTGTCACTGTGCGTATCGGGCCACTGTGTTAACAACAGTCTCGTCTTTTGCCCAGAGACTGCTCAGGCCATGATGGAATATGACGTACGAGTAATTCCGAAGCAGGCGGCTGAAGACTGGATTAGATTAGCATTGGGTGGAAAACAGGTGGGCTTTTATTGGCTACATGATAATGTCAGTCTCAGAGTCTCTGTCACATTCTGCAAACACAGAAGACCGGAGCTCTGCGATTCATAGCAGCTTGTCATGTGTGCGGATGTATGTAGCGGATTCTATTCATGGAGCTCGGCGTCTGTTGTCCAACTTGAGTGGTGCAAAGCCAAAAGAAGAAAAAAAAAATGCAGCTGTTTAGTAGGTAAAAGTGTTTTAAACTCATCAAGAATCGTAGGAACTCCTGCGGTGTTTGCCAAGGAATGACTCAAGCAGTCCTTATCAATTATGGACACGTATCAGCCTTGAATAATTAATGACAGTGTTCAGAGTTGCTCGTAATTATGTTCAAAAAACCATAACTGAAAATTAAAGTCAACAGACTCAAAGACCCATTTGGTCCTGTGCTGAAGATGAGGTACTGTGTTGGTCTGTGGACCCAGGAGGCTAGAAATGAGTGACAGATGCTTGTGAGATTACAAAGAATTATAATTAGGCGCAGAAATATGGATGAGGAGTGGAGCACACGTATGATTCCCACAGAGTTGACATACGGGGCTATTTGTAAATAACTGAGGCACGGCACCAGAAACATACTGGAATCCATTATTATGAAATATGTGGGATTCTGCTAAAACTAATGGTTTTTACAGGCAGCCAAATTTGGTCCATATGAACCATATGTTGAAGTGAAAAAGATCTGCTCTCTCGTGAGGTTTTTAAAACATTAACCTTGAGATTAATTATAAGATATTCATATTCTGTTTTAGTTAGAGATCATGGCTTAAAAATAAGAAAATAATCTAAATTAAATATCAAAAAACACATTTGATATTTGTACTACACTTTTGTACACCCAAGACATATTTGGACACACTTAAAAATATTTGAAAATAACTGTAATTGATATATTTTCAGTTGCTCGTAACCAGCTGATCTGAAAGTGATTTTTACTAGTTGTATGAAGTCAGTTTGCAATATTTTATTTTATATGTATATGTACTTTAAAATAAAGTCAAATTAAAAATTTTATATAAGACACGATAATTAAGATTGTCACAAATGACAGATGTCCTGGTTTTGTTTTGTTTTGTTTTATGCATTTAAAAAATGTATTATGAATATATATTATAATAAAAGAAAATAAAAAGCATACTTTTCCATAATTTTCCATTTTGCACCAGCAAGTATAATCATATCTCTGTATGATCACACTGGAGATGCACTGGAATGAAACTGTAAATGCAATAAGTCTAAGAACATCTATAAACTATATTCCAGGCGTAAAGGAGGCCTGAGAGAATCCTTTCCTTGTTTATGTGAATCGAAGCAGCTGTTTTTCATTTTTTTAAGCGCAGTGCCCCTCTATACTCCAACATCATAATGTAAGTTATTCTATAGAGATTCAGTGCAGTTTAACAGCAAACTTTTCTTTGTTGCTTCTCTCTTAAGAAGAAGCAATACATTTATTGTCTGTTGGCTAGCAGCGGAGCCGCTCGTGCATTTACAGCGAGCAGAAGCTATATTTTTAGGCCGAGTAACAAGGAGATTGAAAATTGAGTCAAGGAGAGAGGGGGAATAAAGGAGAATGAGTGTACTAAGCTGGACTGACAGACTCCATTGTAAGAAGAGCCAGTACCAGGGAGCGGAGGAGAGGAGAGCCTGTACCTTTCATCCGTCGAAAGTACAGACAGGGATAGAGTTTCTTTAGAGGACGTACTGGAGATGTAAATTTCTGACTCTGCACAGAGAGCTAGGAGCCTCTTGTAGGAGCTGCCGTTTAAAAGAAAGTTGATACGTAAACTTGACAGAGTGCGTTTGGTTCACTTTAAATTGGATTTGCCCACTTCTTTTCATTCTTTTAAAGAAAATCTAAATCCTGTGGCGTGCTGCTCTTGACAGCAGCAGTTGGAAGCAAAGTAACATATTGTGCAGTTTGTTTTGGGCTCTGAGAAACTATGCTAAAGATGGGGAGAGCTGGAAGGTGGGGTGGATTCCTCACTGTGGTAAAAAGTTAAAAGCACCGCTGTCAGATCACAGGGGAACAGCCTAGAACATAAGGAACAACTCACCTTAGGATGTGCAAGAAAAAAGCAAGCGGCTGATAAGGGCTAAACTCTGAACTGAAGCAGGAGAAAGTAAAAGATGAAAGTTATGAGCGTAGCTTGAACTATGAATTAACCCCTGATGATCAAATAAAGATTAGCTACACTTTCTTTCATCATAGGCTCGCTGGAATTCTTCATTCTGACTTGTGAATGTTTCAGCATAACAACTGTCAAACTCGTTAACTAACCACTGCCAAAAGATACTTACTTCCTATATATACATAAATAGCTGTTCATAGCTCTCTTCTGTCCAACGTGTTTTTCTGCTCTCGTAATAAAAAGACATAGAATCTATACCTCTTGTAAAAAAGAAGTGCCCTCCTGCATGTAAAATTCATCTTCAGTGTCAAAACGGTGTCAAAGAATGACATTCTCTGTGGAAATCACGTCTAGAAATCAATGCTTTGGTGATGCACATCACTGCAAAGTTTCTATAAGAAACAAACACTATAAGGCCAGTAAAATTCTGACACCAATTATTCACAGGATTAGACTAATAAAGAGTAATTTTCACACAATTACTTGAATAATACCATGTTACAACTTCAAAACAATATTAATATGCTGGGAGATTTGACAACTGGTGTTGAAACGTTGAAATCACACATTTCTAGCTTATGGGTTTTCACAGACGGGAGGTTTCCTCGGTAGCTCATGTGCAATACTTACCTATGTTAACGTAATAAAGTGCCAGGTTTCACTTATTAAACCTGTGTTTTGGCACCACTTAGTGAACATTTCTCTTTGAAACTGCGACAAAATGTGCTGTAAGGTACATAAAACGGTCTACGTAGGGCACATGTTTTTCTATGAGAGCAGCTTGAAAATACCACTTAAGTGTATTTAAAGAGATTCACTTTCATGACCATTTAAGTACGCTTTAGTATACAAATTTATTTTCATAACAGAACATTAAATTGTATATTCGGTGCACAGAAGTACACGTTTACCATATTTCAAAGACAATAGAGGTTATCTTTAATTACATATAAAGATATTTAAGTCCTACTTAAGTGGCTCACAGCATTATTAATATAACTGCATTTAATGTAAATGTAAATAACATGCAATTAAGCAATTATTCAAGCCTGATAAGTGTCCAAAAACATTACATTCAGTTGATACTTTTTTTAAGTTATGCATTGAGTTTTCCCTCAATAGACTTACAGTCGGTCTCAATAGTTTAGGTATTGGGAAGATTAAGGGACCCACTGTAAAATACTGTATGGTCATGCAGAATAAAGCATCAATATGTGCTAGTAAACTGTCAATGTGATAGTAATATGCACTGTAATTAGCAACTAATATCTCAACTGTGAGAATAGGCTCTTAAAATAAAGTGTTACCTATAATATTTACCTTGCAGATTATGATGACAAGTTAATGGTGGTAGGTGTTAGTACAGAAGGCTATGACTGGTTTAAACACACGCTCTCGTAATGCATTACCAAAGCATTGATTTCTAGACGTGATTTCCACAGAGAATGTCATTCTTTGACAGAGTTTTGACACTGAATATGGATTTCACATGCAGGAGGGACTCTCTCCAGGAATCCTTGTGTCCATAATGTTAAGGTGGTGTTGAGAGCAGCATGGGGGATGTCGACTTGACACCTCTGTGTCATTAAGTACACTTTAAGAATTCCAAAAAGCCATTTATCACAGTAGGAGAAAGAACGAATTTGCCCTGTTTCACCAACAGAAGACCTAGTGCCGCTAAAAGCATAAGTGCTGATAAATGACTTCTTAAATGCTACTTTTAACACACAACCTCCTGTCCTTCACAAAGGAATAGCACACTTTAGCACACATTTAGGCCACACGCTGCCCTGAATCTAAGATCATGAAGTGCGTGCATGAAAGTGTAGCTCTCTGATCTATGTTGGGTGGTCATACATCCGGTTTTGACACATCGCGTCTGTCTACCAGCGCAGGCTTTGACCTCATTTCAAGATCGCTATTTTGAATTTGATACAATACATAATAAATAAGTAAAAAAGCAAAACAAAAACGTAATGCTATATTCAGGTTAATATGACTTTACAGTACAGTTTAGACAAAACATAGCCCTTCTCATCAACTTGGTGCCAATTCGTGCATTTTTGAGCAAATTGAATGAGTCAATGAATCAGTAAATCATTCATTATTACATTTCAACATTTAAAAGTGCTTGCATATTATTCTTACTATTTTAGCATACCTTTATGGAAAAATAGCATGCTAGTACGTGATTTAGAAATCAGCAAGCCACATGCTCCCTTCCTGAATGATTTTAATGAATCGGTTGAATTGTTTTAAGTTATGCTACTTCATAATTCGTAATTGAAGAATAGTTTAATAGTTTTTACATGTATTTATATAAAAATAATAATAATTATTATTATTATTGCTTCTACTACTTCTACTGGTTTCTTTTGCTTGGTATTAGCCATATAGTGTTGTTTTATTATTCAAATTGCATTTATTGAGTGAATGTACAACACAATAATAATACTGTCACTTGTTTAGGATTGTTTTTTCAGTTTTTATCCTGGCTTCCCTGCAAAGCCTCCTTATAGAAACATCAAATAGCATGAACCACTTTTTATATATTTGTATACCCTTCCCCACAGATGTAGCCATCATAAGAGTATTATCTGAAGTTGACATTCACACGATACGGCTAACCGCTGCGGTGCACCCAATTTCCCAGGAATTGAGGCGGCAATGGGGTGAAAAGACGTGTTGATCGTGTGTATTTTTAACACACCAGTTATATAACGGCACACTAACAGCCCAGTCATTTAAATGGTACAACTCGTGCAATATGTAGAGTGAGAGCCGCTGAAGAAATGCAACGGGGCCCCTGCTGGAGCACGAGCAAAAGGTTAACACAGCAGGGGGAATTAATGTCTTAATGACACTATAATGAATGGGGAAATATGGGCAAAATGAGGAAATATGTGTCAGTGAAGAGAGAGGACACACAAATGCATTAATTATCACCCACGTGGCCCGGCGGATGCTGGGAAAGACAGTGCAGTAATGAGAGTACGGTACTTTACCTCTGAGGATGAGGCGAGGTGCTGGGCTTTTACATGTGAAGAGAGAACCGTGTGTAAATTAAGCGGCTTCATTATCACATATTTCTTTGCAGTGATTCTCCAGATGTTCTTCTGAAATTTCCTTTTATAAATCATCATTCTACAACTTCACTTACAAAAAAAAGTAGCATGGTACAGTGAAACGTACAATGATGATGTATTTTAATGAAGAATAGCATGGGGTTAGATGACATTCAATCTTTCATTTCTTTTATTTTCTTAATCTCAATGTACAGCAGAAGGCATGCATTTTCATTTTAGCACATTTAATGAATAGGCATGCTCTTATGCATTTTCTTATTTTATCTGAATAACAATATTGTTATTTTGGGGGCTATTATTCAATCATGCTTGTTATAATTACCTAAAACTAAAGCCACTAACAAAAATACATTTTTAAAAAGTTAGTTAAAAAAGAAACAAAAAACGATAGACCAACTACTATAGATGTAAAAACGTATAATAAATAAAATAACAGTGAAAAACATTTTGGAATATTTTCCATAAATGCTGTTTATAAATTTCAATTTATAAATTTGTCAATTATAAATTTCAATTTTGATACTATTATGATATGAATTAAATTAAATATGGGCAATATTTGGCCATTCATTTATTAATAAGCACATAGTTCTTACATACATTTATAGTGAAATATTATAGTTGTAGTATTTTTGTTGTTGTTGTTGTCTGTCATGTTTGAAATTAATACTACTAAAAATGTATACCATTTTGCATTTCAAGTAAATGTTTCTTGATTTAGGATTGTTTACTAGAAAACAAGAAAAAATACCTAGTAAGAAAATAATTTACAAACTGTAATATTGCACACATGGCATTGGCAAAAAAAGGTTTTTGTTTCTCTCTATTCTATGATCATTTATTTTAGTGACACATTCGGTCACATGAGACCCTTTCTTTGTCCTGAACAAGTTTGAAGATATTTTTAAAGATAGCTAATGCTTGTAAAGTAAATTTATCAAGTACACAAATAAAGAGAATGAAAGTCAAGTAGGCCAGTTTACTTGCTCAGAAACACACTGATTCAAAGCAGTGGCCTGAAATCACAGCAGGTGCGAAAGTAAATGAAAAACGATCAATTTGAAATCAATGCGAGCAAACGGACACGCTCACCCATGTAAATCCTCTTTCCTTTTTTTCAATGAATAAGCTTTCAGTTGGAAATGCAAGTAATCTTAAAAGATGTGTGTCTTCTTCCAGACCATCCGGGCATGAGATCTGACTCAAATAGCCTAAACATGAGGACCTTTTTAAAGCACTTGATCCCTCGACCTTGTGCCCCGTTCTGATGTGCTCTGAGGGTGACTCGATGATGAAAGCTCAGGAATATCTCAGGCTGAGGTTTACTACAGCGCTCACACCTCGGCTTTTATATGTGCTAATGATGCGTTGAGACTCTTTTGATATTAGTGAGATGGAATGTGTTCTGTCGAATCCAATCAAAACCACATCTGCTGCATTGTGGAGCTTCATTATTGAAGAATATTACACATTCACATTGATTCATGCAGAATTCTTTGTTGTTAGTATGCATTTAAATTAGCAGTTTTATTTGTACTTGAACCATGTTAAGAATGAATACAAAAATGAATAATTAAATATGTAATATTGTGTGTGTGTGTGTGTGCGCGCGGGTTTATGTGGTTTATGAGAAAACAAATGTGTATAATGACATGGGTATGACATAGGTATTACAATATGTAGGTGTTTTATAAGGACATTTTCAGTGTCC